>SNQJ01S0023900.1:54048-70981 GCA_010110895.2 Picea sitchensis | reverse complement strand
ATGTAAACAAGTCATATCAGAAAAGGAAGATTTATTCACAAGCCTGATCCAAATGGACTTATCCGGAAAGTACCATCGAGGTTCAAGACCCAAACTTAATTCTCAAATCCTTGTCAATCACCAAAGAAGCCTTCCAAGAATAAGTTGATATTTTAAAGGGGTTGTCTTTCAAAAAATTTTACGGCATAGATGAACATCATCTAGATGACCATGAGCGTTGGGTACTGGAGTATGTGTCACACAATGAAGAAATTGAACAAAGTCTGCATAGTATTTCAATGGATCTAAGGAAGTTAGAAAACAACCTTTACGACATAGAAATCCGGGATGAAATCAACATGCCCCCCATGAAAATCTACATCGAAGAATGGTTCCAACAGAGAATGGACAAACTGGTCGAGAAAGGGAAACAACCGATGGACAAGACTCTACTAACCATCGACAACAACAACAAAAACGCATCGGGGTCATAGTAAGTCTATACTGGTATCTTGTTTTCTTTATCAATCCACTTTAAGTCTATACTATCATCTTGTTTTCTTTATCAATCCATTTATGACCTCTTTAAATAGAAAACTATAACCAAAGACTCATAACTTCCAATTTCTTCTTTTCAGGTCTTCCTCTCTACCGTCGCGCACTTCTTCTTTCGACATTCCTAATTCTTGTACTTATTTCTTTTTATGGTCCGCGGAATACCCAATCCCAGTCTATATGAAAAACACATTTAAATTTCCAGAAAGATGTAAAACACATTATTAATTTTTGACAAATTCCAAATAAAAACGATTCGAGAATGCCTTTATTGTATACTAAATTTTGGCTATCCAAGAACCTTTCTCATTTGTTTCAAAGAAAACTAATTCGGGTCTGCTACATTTCTTCTATCCTAATGTACGCTAATTTTTTTGTCTTGCACGACGTTGTTACTATTCTACTGTATGCTAACTTTTTGGGTGTCTAGGAACCTATACTTTGATAAATTTCAATTTTTATTCAGTCCAGAATCCTTTACTTTCAAACAAACTAATTCGGAAATGCTAATTTTTTTGTCTTTTTCTCCATGAATCTATGTAACATATGTTCTTATATGTAACATACATTATTTATTTTTGATATATTTATATAGTCCGCAAGTCTTCTTGTCAATTTGTATATCGCAGAACTATCGGTGCTATTTGTAGGCCATGGAACAACAGAGGCCCAATTTTGAGTCCGTCGGCCCGAGAACACGCGATCCAAAAAGTGGCTAAGTATGGAGGTCTGCTACATTTTTTGTGTCCTATTGTATGCTTAATTTTTTTTCTTTCACGATGTTGTTACTATTCTATTGTATGCTAACGTTTTCGCTATAACAAAGGTTATTACTATTCTATTCTATGCTTTTAAATGTTGATGTAATTTCTAGAGATATGTAACAAACATTATTTATTTTTGCTAAATTTCTATAGTCTGCAAGTTCGCTTGTCAATTTGTATATCACGGAACTCTCGGCGCTATTTGTAGGCCATGGAATAACAGAGGCCCAATTTTGAGCTCAGCAGCCCGAGAAACCGCGATCCAAGCACTGGCTAAGTATGGAGGTCTGCTACATTTTTTGTGTCCTATTGTATGCTAAATTTTTTATCTTGCACGACGTTGTTACTATTCTATTGTATGCTAACTTCTTGGGTGTCCATGATCCTATACTTTGATAAATTTTGATTTTTATTCTATCGAGAACCCTTTCTTTTAAAGCAAACTAGTTTGGGAATGCTAATTTTTTGTGTTTTTCTCCACAAACCTATGTAACATACGTTATTACTATTCTATTGTATGCTTTTAAATGTTGATGTAATTTCTAGAGATATGTACCAGACATTATTTATTTTTTTATAAGTTTCTATAGTCCGCAATTATGCTTGTCAATTTGTATATCGCGAAACTCTCCGTGATATTTGTAGGCCACGGAACAACAAAGGCCCAATTTTGAGCCCGCCAGGCCGAGAACCCGCGATCCAAAAAATCGCTAAGTATGGAATAAGGACTCTGTGTATGCTCTATAAAATATCATCCCCATACTTTATAAAATTACATATTTCGTATGTATAAAACTAAATATCTACTTTCTAAAATTTGATAAATTTCAATTTATTTTCTGTCCAGGATCCCTTGTTTTAAAGATAACTAATTCGAGAATGCTAATTTCTTTGTGTTTTTTTTCCACGAACCTATGTAACAGACTTTACTATTATTTTTTTGTGTTTCTCTCCACAAGCGTATGTAAAACGTATGTAAAGAAAACTAATTCGATAGTGCTAAATTTTTTATGTCTAAGAAAAGCCTTTATATTAAAGAAAACTAATTTGGGAATGCTAATTCTTTTGCGTCTTTATCCACGATTCTATGTAACAAAAGTTATTACTATTATATTGTATGATTTTAAATGTTTATGTAATTTCCAAAGATATGTAACAGACATTACTATTTTCTGATAAATTTCTATACTCCGCAACTTCGGTAGTCAATTTGTATATCTCGGAACTGTGGGTGCTATTTGTAGGGCACAGAACATCAGATGCCCAATTTTGAGCCCGCCAGCCCGAGAACCCACGATCCAAAAACTGCCTAAGTATGGAATGAGGGCTCCATGCATTCTCTATAAAATCTCATCCCCATACTTTATAAAAGTACATATTTCGAATGTATAAAAATAAATATCTACTTTATAAAATTACATATTTGGTATGTATAATTTATGCTGTCCAAGAACCTATAATTTGAAAAATTTCAATTTCTCTTCTGTCCAGGAGCCCTTCTTTTAAAGATAACTAATTTGGGGATGCAAATTTCTTTGTGTTTTTTTCCACGAACCTATGTAACAAATGTTACTACTATTGTCTTTCTCTCCACGAATGTATGTAAAACGTATGCAAAGAAAACTAATACAGGAATGCTAATTTTTTTGTGTCCAAGAACCTTTTAAATGTTGATATTTTTTGATATATTCCAGGAAGAAATAATTCATAAATACTATGTTCTGCATGAAAACCAAATGTATTTCAAATTTCTAGCTACGTGTCTATACTCGATCACATTTACTCCCATCGCAAACTGGCAGGGACTACGCTGCCATCCATCACTTGTTTCCTTCACAGATACACAACGCCTTCAATCCAAATTTTCTACACTCGCTCTACAACACATTCTCTCCATCGATCTGGTCTATTGTACGCATGAAGTCACCCACGCCGCCCCTTGATCATATCAGTTCTGGTGAATAGGGTTGATACAAATTCAATATAGAATGTTGATATATTACATTTTGTTGTTGTCGGTGTGTGTACTGATCTCGATGTATTAATTTATGTCCATAAATTCTTGGATTATATTTTCTCACCATCCATGTTGTTGGTCGATATAAAATGTGTTAATGTGTTATGCACCTGTTTATGCTATATTGAGTAGAAACATGAATATCACATTAATTACCAACAGAACAATATAATATAGAGAATAACACACAAAAATGATACCTTTATTGAATTGTGAGCAATGTTCACTTGTCTCTTCTAGGGGAAAACCTCGAGTAAGCAGAGCATCGCTCTATTACAATAATTCTAAAGACAAAAACTTATCATGCCCTGGGCTCTTATTTATACTAAATATATCTACCAAAAGAACAATCTAGAGGAATATCTTTCTAGAAGGAGAAGCTTCTATTAAGTCTTCTTACATTTGATTTGTTCAGTTTACTAACTAGCCCTTATTTACTAATATCGGCCTTTCTTACATGGAAAATATATTATTCTACCTACGTTAGGGGTTAGGGAGGTTATCTCTTTAACAACCCCTCTCCTTTAAAAAAATCCTTGTCCTCGAGTCTTGAGATGAAGAAATTACTACAAAATGGTAGCCAATTTCCAAGGTGGCATCTTCTGGTTGTGTGTCCTTCCATTGAAATAAAACTTCCTTGATGGTGTGCTAGAGGAGACAACACTCACGCTAGTCCAAGACTACTTGTGGCTACAACCAAATAGAACCTTATTGTGATGGGGAAACTCTAACTTGACATAAAACCAAGATGGATCTTAGAGTGACAAGATGGATCTTAGAGTGACGAGGAAACTCTAACTTGTAGGCCATTGACCCCTCTCTCTTGAGAATATGATAAGCACCACAAAATTTGGGGACAATTTCTCACATTGTTGGGATATGAGAGATGTCTTATTATAAGGTTGCATAGGAAAAAACAACTAGTCCCCTTCAAAAAATTCACGTTCAGAATGGGGCCCCAATCTGCTTCTTGTTTCATGTGATTCTAAGCCATGACCAAATTTTATTTTAGAGTATGAAGAATTGCCTTGGAGACTCGAAGAGTTTGATCCACTTGCTTAAATTTGGTCACACTAGACATGTATAATACTAAGGGTGGATTTTTTCCATAGACTGCTTCAAAGGGAGTCATGTGAGTGGAATTATGGTAAGAGTTGTTGTACCACCATTCAGTGAGGAACCCACTAATTTTGTCTATCGGACGCAAAACACCTCAAAAAGGTTTCCACACACTTGTTGACCACTTTAGTTTTTCCATGAGTCTGAGGATGATATGCTTTGGTGAGATACAATTGGGTTCCCTTGAGTCTGAATAGTTCTTGATAGAAAGTGTTGGTAAATGTTGGATCATGGTTAGAAACAATAGAATGAGCCATGCCATGAAGTTTGAATATATTATCCATAAAAGTTTGAGCCACTTTGGATTCTTTGAAGATGTGTTTAAGAAGGCATAAATGATCATATTTGGAAATACCATCCACTACTACCTTGTTGACTGACTTATTTCTTCATTTAGGTAAGCCAACAATGAAGTCCCTAGAAATATCTGTCCAAATAGTAGGTGGAATCGAAAGCGATTAGAGTGTGCCTGAAGCTTTGACATTCTCTCCCTTATTATGTTGGTAGGCATCATATTTAGCAATAAAGGTGTGGATGTCCTATTTCATACCATCCCAGAAAAAATAAATTTTGACTCATTCTAGTGGATTTAAGGTTCAAATGCTTTCTTCAATATAATTGACCTTTGTAATGAACATTTTCATGATGCTATGAGTACCCTGGATAACCCTAAGGATCATGTAGTGGTATTTGGATCAGTCTATAAAGTTTGGGGTCTTGCAACCACTAGTAGCGAACCTCTTGATACTAATATCCAACAATTAATGAGAGGGAAAAAAAGGACTTGTCTTCTTCAGATTTCCTTGAAATAGCATCAACCACCACATTTTATTTTCACTTTTTGTAAATGATCTCATAATAATATCCAAGCAACTTGGTTACCCATTTGTTTTTCTCTGGGGAAGAAATTTATTGTTCCATAAAATAATTGAGGCTTCGATGATATTTTTTAATTTGTAAGATTTTCCCCAAGAGATAAGGACGCTAGATATCCACAACATGTAAAAAAAATACATTTTTTTTCATAGGTGGATTGGCCCAAATGTCACTCAAATAAGTTTTTTTTGGTGAAGGACAAAGTTCGACCATATTTTTTTTGGTGAAGGACAAAGGTCAACCATATTGCACGGGGACATCCCCAATTCCATTCCCTGAGGTGCCACATTCTAGTACAAAGGTTGTGTTTAATTAAGGGAGAGCCATAGAACGAGTAGTGCACATAGTCATTTTCAAATCTTGGGAAGGAAATGGTCGACTGCACGAGTCCAACTAAAAGAATTCCTTTTAAGGATTATTGTGAGGGGAGCTGGCATTTTTTCTTAATTATGAAAAGACTTGTGATTTTATCTCGTCAAACCCAGGAAACCATGAAAATTTTTAACATTTTTTAGGCTTGGCCAATCCTACATAGCTTCAATATTCTTTGGATCCACCCTGACACCATCCTTACTGAAAATATGTCTGAGGTACTCAACACTAGAGGCTCCAAAATAACATTTAGACTGCTTAAGATAACTTTTGTGCTCAGATAGTAGCTAGAGAACATGATCCACATGGGTAATATGGGATTGCCAAGTTTTTCTATAGATGAGGATATCATCAAAGAAAACCAAGAAAAAATGACGGAGGAAAGGATGGAAGACATGATTCATGAGACTTTGAAAATTGGATGGATCATTACAATGTCTGAATGGTATAACCAAGAACTCATAGTGACCCTCATGATTTATGAATGAGGTCTTGGCAATCTCTTCTTATTTCATATGAATCTGGTGGTAGCCGGAATGGAGATCAAGTTTGGTAAAATATTGAGAACCACTGAATTCATACAAAAGGTCATCAATGACATGAATACGAAATTTGTCTTTGATTGTGAATTTATTGGGGCACAAAAATAAGGACACATGCCCCAAGTACCTTCTTTATTTAGTAGCATGACTACTGGAGAAGAATAGGATCTCGTACTAGGCTGAATAACATTAAATTCTAGAAATTATTGAAAATTCTTCTCAATTTCATTCTTCTAGGTGAAGGGATGATAATAACAGAGAAAATTTACGGGAATAATTCCTGAAACTAGAGGATTGGAATGATCATGGAAATTGCGAGAAGGAGGAAGTACTTGGGGAATTTGAGACACAACTTGGTGTTGGGAGAGAATATATTAGAGGTTTGGATGGATAGAGGGTGTTTCAACTACCTAAGTGGAATGAAGTTGGGAAATAATTCCAAATTGACCTTTTCTGAGGAGTTTTTCCATTTGGTTGGAACTGATCATCTTTTGTGAACCTGTGGTGATGCCTTGGAACTCGTGTTGTTGTCCCTCCTACTAGAATTTCATGGTTAATTTCTAGAAATACATGGTGATAGGGACGAGAATGTGTAACCATTCAACACCAATTACAATGTCATAACTTCCTATGATAATAAAATCCATATGACATTTCAAGTGGACCAATTTATAGGCGTAGATTTTCATAACACCCTCCACATCTCAAGGAACCCCCATTGGCAATCATGATTTGGAAATTATTAATTGGAAGGACATAACACTTGATTTCTTGGGAAATGAGGTGATGAATAAAATTATGAGTGCTACAATTTTGAATGAGAATGATGACTTTTTGGTGCTTTATGTAGCCAATTAACTCGATGGTTTGGAGAGTAGAGAAACTAGTAAGTGAATTCACGGAAATTAGTGGTTCAACTTATTATGGATCGGAGGGTGGATTAATATCCATTTGTGGGGGGAACTAAAGTAAAGGGGAAGCAAATTCCTCTTCTTTAGAAACATCCTCAAACATAGCGATAAAGATATTCTATTCCTTACACTTGTGCCCCAGAAAATACTTGTCATCGCAATTATAATAAAGATCCTTAAGTTTGATTTCATCCATTTCATCCTGATTCAATTTATTTATCTTGAGGGGAGTGGTAGGAGGGGTGGGAATGGTGGGTTTAGGGAAATAAATAAAGGGTTTTTTTTGGTTTGGGATGAGACTACTTGCTATGCTTCCTTGTCCCGTTTAGTATCTTCCAACCATGTCTAGGGGAAAGCCATGCATACATGGGCATGTATTTCATCCTTGAGGCCACATATAAAGCATTCCATTAAAAAATCATCTATCATGCCCTTCGTTTTTAAAGCCAATTTCTAAAAGGTAGCTATAAACTCTTCCACTGGTCTATTTTGTTTCAACTTGATCAAACGACCTAAATAATGGGTGTTAGTTTCATAGTTGTCATACATATATTCAACAAACTATATCAAAGACACATACCCTTGCCATGCCTTTTTACACCATTTCCACCATTGCTAACATTCAGGATTCAAATGGAGAACACCGTAACAATGTTTGGCCAACTCATTAGTAATTTCATGAAAATAAAAGTAGTGTTCCATTTGGGTGACCTAGCCCATGGGATATGAACCATCAAATTTGTTCACATCCACTCTAAGAAGACATAGGTCACATTGAAAGTGATTGGATTGAAAATTCTGTGAATTTGAGGAAGTATCACCTTTGGGGTGCAAATGTTGGTTAGATGAGGGAAGGCATCTAGGAATATTCAATTTGGCGAAAAGTTGGACAATGAAGGATTGAAGCTGGATTTCAAGTTGTCGTTCCATGTGGGTAGAGAAGTCCTTCGCCATGTCCTGTTTCAGGTCTTCCATTTTGGAGTCTATGTTAGAGTGCATGGATGAATTGATGGTGGAAATATTGGCATTGATCTTCCGCAATTCCTTATGGGTCCTCGAGAGATCAAATGACAAGGAATTGAAGCATGATTCAAGGTCTTGGATGTGGGTGTGGGAAATGATGAAAGGGGGACATAGGAAAGGGGTAGGTGGGTCCACATAGAAAAGGGGTTATGGGTGAAGGGTATCACAAAGATCAGGATGAAAATGGGAATCCAATGTGATAGGTCTCAAATAAGGGTGCAGGCAAGCCCGAGTCTTTTTTTATCTCATGTAGAGTTATACTATGATCTAAATAATAGTGCAGTGTCAAAATTATCAAATTCTTAACTAGAAAAAAGTGTAGTAGTTTCGCAACAATAATGCAGGAGGCAAGGTTGCATGAAAATAGATCTTGTTTGTTCCTTTAGTGTTTTCTTTCTATACAAAGAGTTAGGGTTTTCAGGGTTCCTACAGACAAGGGTTTTTTGTTTTCTACAGCTCTCTGATATACATGCAGGGTTGAAAAATAATACTCATCCCAATGTCTTAGGGAACCAACTAAGGAGGCTATACCATACCCTTATCCCTACTACATGATTACCTAGGTACTAAAGATTATCTTCTTGAGTGTTTTTCTCGGTGCCACTATAGTAGTGAGGAAGTCGATTGGTTGATTTATAGCTATTTTTAGGATACCTAAGGGGGATTCCGATATAACATAGGTATTTGGAATATTAAGTCCATATACAAGTGTTGTCTAATACACTACCACTCTAAGGGGTACCAATTGGATCTACAAGGGTGTCCAATAATGTGAGCTTAAAACCTCTCATATTTCCTATGTGTATTCTTCCCTGACCACAAATTTATGTGTTGAACAACATATCACTCTACTTTAAAGACGTTGAAACACATCTCTACCTTGAAAAACAATTAACCCATAATTCCTTCCAAGGAAAGTGATCTGATACCACATATTATGCAACTAGTTATGTTATATTGAAAAGAAATAAGAATATCACATAAATGACCAATGAAACAAAAAAATATAGATAATAGCACACCAAAATGATACCTTTATTAAAATGGGAGCAATTTTCACTTGCCTCTTTGAGTGGGAAACCTCTAGTAGAGAAACACTCTATTACAATAATTCTCAAGACAAAAAAAATTCATGTCGTCAACTCCTATTTATACTAAATCTATCAAACAAAAGAACAATCTAGCAGTAGATATTTCTAGAAGTGGAATCTTCTATTAGGTCTTCTTACATTTGACTTGTTCACCTTATTAACTAGGAATTGTTTATTAATATCCTCCTTTATGTTAGCCTATGGCTTACCTTTACCTATCACTAAGTCTAAATTGTCACCTATATTTGTATTATTCATTTAGGATATTAGTAATATATCCTCAAGTGATGACTAATGAGTTAGTTAAGATTGCCTAGTCTAGTCATCATGCATGATTTTAGGATCTAGAGTAAATCTCTCTATGAGGTGGCATCACCCATTGTACTATAAATATGTAACATTGGAGTGAATAATTATGTGTTGTCTATTATGACTTTTCCGCCATGTTGTTGTTCTTGTCTCTAATTTATTGTGTTTAATTTCTTCAATTGGTATCAGAGCTAGAATAGTCCTGACTCTCTCATGAGAGGGACTGCGATGGTTATATTTGTTTGACCAGTGGTGTGTATCTGTGTTGACGTAAAGAGGAGAAGATGTGTTACACGACGGAGTCTTAGCTTACTGGATTATGATCTGAGCCCACACTACTGTCTCGCTGCAATAGGGTTCTCAGGCTCCCACTAGGGTTTGTGCACGCAACCATGAGTCATATTGATTCATATCTGAGTTGTGCCATTGTTGAAAGGAAACCATAAATTCTCTGGTGTGACTTTGAGGTCGATGCTCACCATATTGTCATCTATTGCAAAAGAGATCTTCTCACTATATTCATAGTATCCAGAGATTTGTTTTCCCACCATAATTTGAACCTTCGGTTGCGGGCCATCACCGATAGAAAAAGGAGAATAGAAGCCGCCCAAATTGTTGAAGCTGCCACTATTGAATAAATGCCCCATGTAAAGGAAAATCGCCAAATCTGAAGGAATCACTGTGCATGTAAGAGAGTTGATCTTCCATCTGCTGCCATCGTGAACGAGGGACACCGATCGTGAAGGAAGTCTATCACTGTCGATTTGAAAAGTCACATATTTGCAGATCTGAAGCCAATAGAAAAGAATCACAGATCTGAAGATCACCGCTGTGAAAGGAGATCCATTCAATCTGAAGTGAGAGTTGTCATGTTGTGCAGGGAGAGCCTGATGTAGCTTAAATTCCTCACGAGATGGCTAGGGAGATGGGAGAGAATCCAAACCAGCGCAGAGCAACCTTGGTGTATCCATCCTTCATGAACTTCATCAGCAACGAAAATCACTTCTGCATGCACATGATACGTTTGTAGTTATTGCTGTGATGCGTGTATTAAAAATATATCTACCAAAAGTGAATAGTGCTTCTGAATTTAGGGTGCAGTTGTAAGTCACGATGACAATCTGAAACATCCTGCTTTAAGTTTGTATTTTACTCAAAACCCATATCAGACTTCATTTGTTGTGGAACCTTCTGCATGCTGCTTAGTTTTGGAAGTGTAATGAAGATTTTTTGTTGTCTGCCGACATAAATGACAACTATGTTTTACAAATATCAGTGATGATGTCACGTAAGAAAGGATAAGTTGTTGAAGATACAGAGTTGAGAAACCCCCAGATCCGTGCATAAAGGAGACACGTCATGGGATTAGCATGAGAGAAGCGTCTCACCTGTGCGTGGACAACTTATACAACATTGGTATCAACACATGGAAAACCTATTCTTATGTTTTATTTCTTCTTGCTAAAGAAATTGATGTAGAATCCCGCATTACAGAACTATGTGAAGAAGTTTTACGTGTTTACATAAATGCCCCAACTACCAAGTCCTTTCCTGAGTATGGTAGTAATTATTCAAGGCCACATTGTGTGATTCCATTAAGTTCTGCAAGAAGGGGTGAATTGGCTTCTCAGTCTCTTTTAGTTGTGTCGACTTTGCATGCTATTAGTGGATTGAAGGATGTTGCATTTGGTAATTGTTTGTATCGATTTTTTCCACTATTAGCAAGTCTAATCAGCTGTGAGCATGGTTCAGGAGAAGTAAAATTGGCACTAAGTAATATACTCAGTTCCTGGATTGGTCCAATCTTACTCCAAGCTTGATCTACAGTTATAGTTTTGTTAGGTTAGAATTATCACAAGCTAAAGCCACAACTACTGATTAATGACGCTGGAGAACTCCGTTGACAGAGGCAGATTTTATGGTTTGACTAATTCCATTGTCTTTCATATCTGATATACAAGATCTTTTCCAGCGGTAAAGACAGTGGAATTAATTGAGGTTAATGGCATCTCATCTCTTGTGCACAACTATAGTTCTTGGTGAATACCCGTACAGAAGCACAATCGAACAAGTATGATGCAGGTTTTGATTGATGATGGGATGAGTACATTGCTGAGTTTTGCGTAAAGTAGAGGCGAACACTTGTGAATAGTGCACATAATAAGGCATTTGCCAAATTAAAAAAAAAAGATAATTTAATTCTTTTGTTTGGGTGATTGACTTCAGTGAGTTATAAGAGATCCAAAGTGAAGTTTTTTTTGTAAAAGGGGGGTGTTTTCAAAGGATTTGGGACTTTTCAAGAAATAATGGCATCTGTAAAATTGTAAGTAGACGCATTTCATAAGGAGAAATTTTTGTAGAATGAAGGCGAAAGGAAGCTTAGTTTTAAATCTTCATGCCAGCGTCTGAATAATAAAACATTCAATTTTTGTGGTGTTGAAATTATGCAGATCCGCTTTGAAATTGATAAAAGGGGATCTTAGATACACTTTTTTGTTGTGTGCGATGGATTATTCATAATGTTTCTCTTGTGTGTCTAATTTTGGCACTTAGAAACAAAAATTGTATAAACAATCCATACACACACTAAAGTACAAGGCAATTTAATGCAATTCGAGCACATGTGAGCATTGCGAGTGAAGCACATACATTCAAGCATAATCAAAGATCTCAATTAAGAAGTAAATAAGATATCAAATTGGCAATCACATCAACATTGGACACATCAAGTTCATAATCAAGGACTCGAAGCATCATCAAATTTGAAGATCAATTAAATCAACATACATTGTAAACTTGCAATAGTTTTCTTTGTAAGTATGAAATCAAAATCAAGAATTGTGAATTACAACGATGTAATTTTAAGGTGCATTCTCAGTTGAACCCGTTTCAAAGTCATTATGATTTTTGATGCCAATTAACAAGAGTATTTTAACTCAAATAATTGTAAACATCACACATTTGGATGCATTTTAGGTGAAGTAGCAAGCGACCTCAACATTGAAAATTTCAAGCCCGAGCAGAGTTCTAAATTGAAGCAATTTCAAAGAGGCGTGGAAGTTTAAAAGAAAAAGTTCAAGTGAGAAATTGCAAGAGGCGGAACAATTCAAGAGTAGTGACTAGCAAAATAGCATGAAGAGTTCAAATTCAGAGTAAGGCAATTTTGCCAAATAATCCTGACCTAATACATTAGGTGTCAAAAGTGTAATAAGGATCTGCAACACGAGGAGACCTCTTTTAGTGTTTTAAGTGAAACAGAAGTCTTGAATTATTAGGGGATTCTTGAACAATATTAAACACCACTGAAGACAACACGATGACATTGAACAAAGAAACTCTTCAATCATTGTTAATTTGTTTGCAAGTGATGCAAGATAATGTTAGACTTCTTCAATCTCTATCGCAACTATTTAATGATGAGTTGACTGATCTCAAAAAATCAACAACCCGATTGAAGTGTTAGAGCCGATTTTTTATTCAACAAGCCTCTCTCGATGATAATGATGATGATGATGATGATTATGATGATGATGCTTGATCAACGGTCGGTGAAGGAACAACACAGTGATACAACCCGGAGATGGAGTTTCAAACGAACTTGAATCTATTCATGAACCCTCTGGGTTCAAGAGTTTTTTTTTGAGGTTAATGAAGAAAACCTTTCAATGATGAATCAACATCCAGTAAATCCACTTCCACAGATTTCAAGGAAAGAGCTTGAATACTCTTCCAGGCCAGTAATCATTAGACCTTGGGAGAAATCATCTACAACAAGAATAGAAAATGAATTGGATATGACAAGGAAGTTACCCTTCATATTCTGATTATTCTAGACCAATCAAGTTCCAAAGTCTTGGATTCCTTCAAGAATCTTCAAATTCACCTGTTCAAGTTGAAGATAGAATGATAAGTGAAAAAATTGTAATCGAGTTGGTCACAGGAGAATCAGTGTTTTGATCTCCATCCTTGCCGAGGAGTTAGCGAAGCATAACCATTCTTCGGATAGATGTTCAACACTGAATAAACTTGCAAGATTGAAGATTCATATGAGTGGATTGATCCTTGGAAATGGTCATCAACAAGGATCAATCCACTCATAGTGATTATGTAAGTCTTGTCGTAGAATTCAATCTCAAGTAAGACCAATCTTGTAGCACATAACATTTTTTACCTCACATAAGTGGTACCCTTATGGGCGTGGCTTCGAGGCATGGCCCTCGCGGGGATGAAGGAGGATAGCATGTGGTTTTCTGCCACTTTGTGTTGTACTCAAATGGAATAAGTATGGTACTCTCTTGAGCCTCACGGGATGAGATAACATGTGGTTTTTTCTGCATGCCCACTTTGTGTTGTACTCAAATGGAACAAGTATGGTACTCTCTTGAGCCTAGAAAGGGGGAGTACAAAGATGTAACTCTCATGCACCTTAAGGGGGGGAGTTCAAAACTCCAGTGAAGATGGTTCATGAAACCACTTGTGGTCTCTCCTTTCATCTGACAAAGGGGGGAATTGATTATGGAATTGAAGATGGTTGTCAAACAGAAAGTTTCGACAACAACAAACATCAAGTATGCCAGATAGGCATGAAATTTTCCAAATGGGAAACTATGGTCTGTAGATGATAGACTTTGATAGAATTATGGTTCAATAAGTTTAAATTGAATCATACACATGATACATTGGGATGTTGTTGGACACCTAAAATTGTCAAGATTGGTTAGTGGTTATCCAAAAACCATCAGATACATGGTATCAATTGGTTAGTGCTCATCCCAAACCACAGATTCAGAGAGCACTTTCAGTGATACACTGATAGTAGAGTGGTGATACTACATGTTCACCAATTAGCAGAAGGCATCAGATTCTTCTAGCTAAAATACTTGGAAAAATGATCAAATTGTCAAGAAATCAGGAAATGTTCAGATATTGCAGTTGTTCACTTCCATATCTCAGCTCTCTTCCAGTTCATTTCAAATGAACATGTTCAACATCCAAATTGGCGGTTTTTCAGGCAGTTCTTCATTGAGGCTCAGCACAAGAGTTTCAGTATGAAGACATGGAATTGATACCAGTTTATGCTTTATTGCTGGTATTATTGATCGGACTTGTGATTGAGGGGGGGGTTGTTAGCCTATGGCTTACCTTTACCAATCACTAAGTCTAAATTGTCACCTATATTTGTATTATTCATTTAGGATATTAGTAATATATCCTCAAGTGATGACTAATGAGTTAGTTAATATTTCCTAGCCTAGTCATCATGCATGATTTTAGGATCTAGAGTAAATCTCTCTATGAGGTGGCATCACCCATTGTACTATAAATATGTAACATTGGAGTGAATAAGTATGTGTTGGCTATTATGCCTTTTCTGCCATGTTGTTGTTCTTGTCTCTAATTTATTGTGTTTAATTTCTTCACTTTATTACATGGAAAATATATTATTCTACGTATGTAAGGGGTTAGGGAGGTTAGGTCCCTAATAATTTGTTTCTTCTATGCATGCTTCAAGGTAACACAAGATGCATTCTCTCATTACCATCGTCGACGTAGTGTGACCGGTAAAGGGAGCTACAAAGAATGTTATAGAAAGATCAAAAGAAGTTTTATGTTCAATGACTTGTGGAATGGTATATTTGAAGCTGTCAATGAATAAGAATTTGAATCAGCTACTATTTAAGACGAGTAATAAATGAATTTGAATAGTAGTAGACCAACCATTATTATATCAAGCAAATAATTTTCCATATGGAAGGACAAATACCATAAATGATATGTTGTGATTTCTATGATAGTAAGTCGATAAGCGAGTTTTCATATTGCTTCTATTAATGAATCCTATAGTACTTTGAAAATATTAAATGACTTGTATGACACACACTTAGAAATGGAAATTATACAACTTATGGTGAAGCTCTTCAACCTAGAGTTGAATAACGATGATCCTATGGATTTAGCTTTTGAGATCAAAACCATAATGCATGGAAATGATACTACTAGGGTGAATATAGACCTTCCTCTCACAACATTCATTAATTCCATATAACCTACATATTCACACTACCTTCAATTTCTGGAAGCAAGCGATCAAATGAAATCTATCACATTTGAAAATTTGGTGGAGAAAGTTACATAACGTGAGAAATCCTTTGGAGATAAGTCATCTCATTCAACCGGTGAGACCATGTGCCTTTGTTAGAAAGAGAAGAGTCAACCACATGATTCTTCTAGAGGAGAAGGAAACAAAAGAGGATGTGTAAGGAATACTTCATAGGTATGGGGGTAGATGTGACATCCCCCAAAATAAATTATTTTTGAATTTGCAATTTCTTAGGAAATCTCTTAAATTTTTGGTAAATTCGAAATTGGAATTTTTTTTCCATTTATGGAAATTCCGAATTTGGTTAATTGTAATTAATAATTATGATTGTTGGGTAGAGATTTGATTTGACCCAACTAACTACTTGAATGTGACAATTGTATGAAAACAAAATATTTTATAATTATTGCAGGAGGACAAATGGAACAACCATGTTGAAATCAGCTAACCACGGCTCCATGAGTGGGGAACATGTTGGAACTACATCAGGGATGATTGTTACAAGTGGAAAATTAGGAATTTGGCCATTGACAACCCTTGAAAATTAGGGATTTCGAAATATGCAAAAATTCCCAAGAGGGAAAAAGACCTAGGAATTTTTGGTTTTGATATATAGAATATGTGAGGAGGTAGGACGTTGCCTAGTATGCTTAGGGAAAGATTACTTATTTCTTGTTGTTATGAACACTACTTGCTGAGTGTGAGGCAAGGAGACGATTACTGAAGTTGAAAGGAATTCGTTGAGGAGGAGTTCCGAGTTAGCCCTCATGGACTCATGGTCAGGCTAGGGGGTGAATAGGACAAGTGAATTGGTTGCCATTCTCTAAGGTTGGGAGGAATGTGGCTATTCCATTTGTTATTTGATAAATTTACGCAGATATGTCTACTTTCCCCTTCTCTATCTACATGTCATGAAGAATCATTTGCTGATGGGAATTTTTATTTGAATTAGATATACACGAGATGTTCTGTTATTTAATTTTGAAGAAAACTATAACTATAGTTTTGTGGATCCTACTCCATTAATTATGTTAGGAATATTGCTTCCAGTTCAATGCATGTTGTATATCTGATCTTTCTGTTAGTAATCATCATTCGAGGGAAATATGGGTATCTCGAGAATTTCATACCCATGCTACATATGCATTTATCTCCCTATGAGTTATCTCTAATTTGCGGGAGTACCCTATCTGAATGGAACTACTTTTGTAAATGGTTATAGTGTAATAAGATATAACTATGCATACAAGTATCTAATATATATATATATATATA
>SNQJ01S0023900.1:42032-54009 GCA_010110895.2 Picea sitchensis | reverse complement strand
AACAAGCATGCGAATTGTAATATTTCATCACAAGAAGGCGATTAGGTCTAGTTGACTACACATTAAGTTCTAGAAATAATTATTGAACAGATCTAAAGTTTGTCACACGCTTGTGGAGATCTATAACTAAATTCTAGAGGAATGAGAGCCTATGAATTCAAAGACTATTGTGGAACCCAGAAATAGATTTACACATATCTGGTAAATTCACAAACTTTGTTAACAAAGAAGTATAAGTCATCCCAGAAATTGTAATAACCTGATAGCAATGAAAAACATAGAAACATTTTAAGTGAACTGGACTTTCAATCATACCCTTGCAAACCCGAAAGTCGAAAGTAAGAAAGAAAACATATACTTCTGAATATTACAGTGAGTAATCTACAGAATCACAGTATTCACATAACCTTGAAAGAAGGAAAAACGTTGTGGAAGACTCTTATGTAGTTATATATGTCTATAACACGAAATGTATGTTCAATTTTACAAAGTATAAACCTCATAAATTTTACAAGTTCTTTTTCATACAATGCATAATTGTATTTCGGGATACACAAACATTTGAAGCTGAATATACAATTTAAGAGGACCGCCACGAAAAAAATAAATTGCAAGTTAGGATGGAATCAAGATGGGCGAATACAATCACCCAACAGTATTTATATTACTACCAATAAAGGAAGTCTCGTAGAATAAACTTCAAGGGAGTTATTACACTTAGTAACCAGATCAGAAACCAAGAATGTGATTTGGGAATTCTCTTATTTCCAGCCCTTACAGGTAATCAAACGAGACTACCAAACTTATTTAAACATAGAATGAAACTATGTCCTTCACTTCTTGAAGTCCTATAGGGTTACAAGGAAAATTGAATACCTTTTGTGGCAGAATCAGGAACGAATCACCTGAAACACTTGTGCGGATAAAAACCTAGAAAGATTTAATATTCAAATATTAGTATTTGTATGAAAGAAAATAGACGGAAAAATTATCAACAGAATGACAAACATAGTAATTGAGTGTTCCAGAGTGGTACTCAACTCAGGAGATACATACGCACGTCCATTACTTGTCGCTATCTGATTGGATCAACATCCGGGCTGAGGGAAGATGGTCCAATGACAACCTGATGGGTATCCTCGCATAAACATGGCCCATCATTAGTGATACATACCAGATCTCTTAAACGATTAAAAACAAAGGAAATAAATTATATCTAGTCGCAAACATATGTAATGAAATGAAGCAATCGACAATAATAGTTTCCTTAAATTTTAAACGATGCGAAGACATATTACAAACCTTTCACACAGAACAAAGACTACCTAACTGTTGAGTTTAAAACCCCTCAGAACCGAATTATCGAGGGTAGTATTTTCATAAACTCAATAGTCATTACAGAGATACCTTTCTACTGAATTCAATGATGTAGGTAACGTTAATTAAAAGTAACATTGGTGAAAGAAAAGGACCTCATATGTCATAGGGTTCCTCTAATAAACTGTTCGGAATTGCAACAGTCACATACTAGTGACACTAGACATTAATGTGTTAAACATAAAGGAAATAAAATGTGTCTCCCGCACAGTCTCATGAGGATCCAACATAAGACTTTACTTACAGACTGTAATGGGTAACGTTAATCATAAACTACAGAACCCTAAGAAGTGAAAATAAATAAAACCTAATCCCTTGACAAACCAGATGGGAAGGAACTTGTATTGGGTGTGTTCATTTCATAAAATAAAACTTACTCCATACTAAGACTATGCATATTTCAATGACAAGTTTACTATACAACCTCTACTTACTCCAGTGGGAGACCACAAGAGAGTAATGACATTCGGGTTATGAAAGACCTATAAATGATTTTACCCCAAAGAAACAATACGGGCTTAAATCCCATAAGATAGAACAAGGGTCCAGGATGTCGAGACTACTCAAGAAATTGAAGGATAAATCCACAGTATGCCTTACCTAACGAAAGCAGGAAACAATCCAAGAAGATTGGAGAGGGTAACGAAAATAATAGGTTCAAGAAAGAACAAGTAAGGTTAACTTGAGGATTATGTTAATACTTAAAGAATTTCAAACCTCACTTCGTAACCAGAGAACAGAGCCAACAAAAATCTTACCAAGAAAGACGAATGCCATTGTCATTCCTCCGGGTAGCATTTCTCCTCAAATTGGTGAAATGATTCTGTAAGAAAACAATATGAAGAGCCTTTCGTAAACTCCACAATGATACAATAGACACATTAAAACCCTAAGAGAAAAACCTTACCTACGCGGTTAAATGTTGTGGTACAAAGGATGGCCTATCCATGTGCTAAGGGCAGAGTTGACGGGATTGGACTAGACGAAGGGCCAGGTAAGAGTATTGAAACTGTTGTACTTAAGTTTTCCATTAAACGATGGATACAGATACTTAAATTCCCTCTGACAGTAGTCTATTCTTCCACCTCAAAACATTCATAAAGTAAATGAGTTCCTTTGAGACTCGACGAGTTGGGACCTCGTATACCTCAACTGCCTTGCCACAGTTAGTTATTTTTTCGGGGAAAGGTTTTGTTGGGACAGAGTTTGGTTAAGATAAAGTTGACCTAGGATCTCACTACCCAAAATCTGTTGGGTAAAGAGATTGGCATATGAAAAATTGGAGTCCTATATATAATCAGGGCCATGTTTTTAATGCTAAGAACTTACCACTAAGGCATTTCTTTCAACCGTATGTAATAAATCCAACCCCATGTCTATGCGTATATATTACATAGTAAACCAATACTCAATTTCGAATGAACCTTTCAAATAGTTTTGCACGTAACCCTTAAGGCTCCCTTGTGTAGGGAGAGAGACTAGGACTATAAGTCCTAAGCCTAGTTTCGTGGTATAGATAGTTATGTATATGTGGGGAATTGGAATAAAAAAAGGGAAATTACTGAAACCCTTGGATATCTTATCGTATAAATTTCTACATCTAGTAAATTAGACAGGCATGTAAATGGCACCATGCAGTGAGACAGACTTAAGTTAGGACAAAGAAGATTATTACTTTAATAAAGATTTTTCCTTAATCAACAATCATGTAAGGATGAAATTGGAGATCAATGCCTCATAGAATTAATTTTTTTTATGGTAAATTGAGGTACATTACAGTAGATATGACCAAGGTGAAAGATTCAATATTCACCATACCCATTACAAAAATAATGGATTACATGAAGTGAATGAATCCAAAGTTCCATGGGACAAGATAAAAGAAGATAGAAAGAATAAAAAATAGCACAAAGGTAAAACTATAGAACTAGAAAAAGGTAAACCACATGAATCTGCTCATTACATTGTTTCCCATTGCAATATAGAAGTAGCTGAATATTTGTTTAACACTTCATATACTCTTTGGAGAGATGCATCGATTATTGATGTGGGTGAAACCTCCAAAATTAATTTTCGAAGAGAATTATTCGAATACTTCAATGAAAATGTATATGACATAGAATATTTTGTAGATAAATCAAGTCTCAAACGTATGGAATGGATACCATCAAATTTATGTTGCATCAATTTCTTGATTTTTTTTTCATAATGTGATTTATCACCCTGGGTTGCAAAGGAATTTGTTCTCCATCCAAAAATAAAACCACTCTATTCATATCCTTAGTGGAAGAGTTGAAATAAGGAAGGATTCTGACAACATGGTTTTGAGAACTAGACTGGAAGATGGAAGAGTGCTAAAGTTGAATGGGACATCTTCTCATGCATAGAATTTTTCATACCTCTTTCATCACAGTGAAGGTATAATGTCATCTAGTATTTTGTGGTATGTTAGATTGTTCATCTTAATTATGTCATCCTTCATGTATTGAAAAAGAATGGTGTTTATGGTTTGCCTACTATTCCTAGGAAATTGAAGCAATGTGATCCTTGTATCCTTGGAAATCATGGCAAACAAACATTTCATGATTCTATTTCCAGATCATGTAAAAAAAATGAACTGATCCATTAGGATTTATGTGGCCCTATGCCTATTCCTTATACAAATGAAAACAAATGTATCATGTTTTTTTATTTATGATTACACCAAATGTGCTCGGTGTACTTTCTAAAAGATAAATCATAAGCTTTTGAAACTTTAATTTTTTTTTTTATGTATGTATTCGAAATGACTTGGTCAGTATTGTATTAGATATCTTTGCACTAATAATTTAAAGGAATATACATCTAATTATTTTTAAAACTACCTTATACAATATGGGATCAAGCATGAAATGAGAGTTCCATAAAATTCTCAATATAATGTTGTATCGAAATGAATGAACGATACACTCCTAAATATGGTTCGTTTCATGATGTTTATCAAGAATGTAAATTGATGTTTTGTGATGATGTCGTTCTATTTGTATTTTATATGAAACAAATGTGCACATCTCATGCTCTTGAAAACATGAATCATTATGAAATGTGGTATGGTCACATTTTTGGATTACTGAGAAGGGGGATGAATCAGTAATAGAGCAATTTAAACCCTTTTAACCATATAATCCAAGTGTTATATCAATGTAGAATTATCATCCAATAACTGTAGAATAAACAAACAATGAACAAATGAACATTCATACACATACACAATACACCAGTGTTTTATGTGGAAACCCAAAGCAGGAGAAAACCACAGAATGATTTTTATTATATATCTTGAAGAATTACATTCATTAGAAGCACCAACTTCCTTTATTTTCTATCTGCAACTAAAATGAGGCTCCAACCCCCTAGTTTCTCAGGCTACAACATGAGGGAAGCTCCAACTCCCCAATTCTTTGAATACAACTAGAAGGAGGCTACAACCCCCTAAGTTCTCTGGCTACAATCGGAAGGTGTCTACAACCACCTGTCCTTTCCTTGTCCAACCGTCCTGATGTATAATTAGAATGATGGAATCATTGTCACACTATCACTTTGAGATATATTGTTGTAAACCTGTACCAATAAACATGCACCAAACAACTTGTACCAATAAACTTGAACTGTGCATCAACCATGCATCAACCCATACCTCAACCTGTAATCAACTTGTACCATAAACAGGTGCATCAACCATGCACCAACCTATACCAAACAAACTGTAACCAATTTGCACCATAAAAAAGTGCATCCAACCATGTGCCAAGTATGTAGAAATCATGTATCAACTGCTCATCAACACGTACCAACTTCATCAACTATACACCTCATGTATGTGCTAACTCATAAACTAGTTGTCTCAACCATGTATCCAACATGTACCTCAACCAAAATCCCTCATCAATTTCATCATCCAAATCTGAAATTTAACTCTGTAATAGACCTAGTGTATATGATCACACACCTTAGAAAGCATCATCAAAAGAATTTATCCTCCCTTGAATTTGAGCGTTCTTTGTAACTTCACCTTCTCTTTGAAATTCGGCTTAGATATCCTTTGGTTACCTCAGTCACCTATAGATATTCAATATGCATAAGTTTGATATAAAATGAGAGAGCCTTGCCTCTTATTTATACTTTCATGTAACATCCTCAAGGGGTTACCTTTTAACCATATTAAGCCACTTTCCTTATTTTAGAGTTAACCAACTTCTAACCACTTGTCCAATTAGTAATTTATCCATTAACTTTATTATTTAAATCATTTATTTTGTATCCAATTTGACTTATAGTACACTCATCACTTCACTTTACCTCAAGGGGTTACCTTCTAACCATCTTAAACCACTTTCCTTATTTTAGGGCTAACCCACTTCTAACCACTAGTCAACTTAGTAATTTCTCCATTAACTTTATTATTTAAATAATTTCTTTTGTATTCACTTTTGAATTATAGTACACTCATTGCTTTAATTTATTATTTACCTTCTAAAAATATCTTAAACCACTTTGACTACTTTGACCTTTTGGGGCTTCTAGATGAATCATGAGGGTTCTCAAACTTCACATGGACATAACTTTTTAACCATGTGGAGTTATGTGACGTTCCACATACCACTAGAAATGGAATGAAATGTACTATCCATATAGAATAGTATTATCTGTAAATGCATCAAAACTAATACCTTTATCCATCAAACAAACGTGGGTCCATTACCCAAGCCTAGGTTCTCCAACTTCCTTCAAGCATTGAAATCAATGACAACCAACCTTAATTAACAATATACCCCTTTGGAATTGATGGAAACAGTTTTATGCAATACTGAAATTAGGTCATGCAATATTGAAGTTATATCTCTCATCCTCCCCCTGGAACCATGCCTCTATCCTAAGCATGTGATACATCTATCCCCCTTTGTCATCAATTGAAAATGTATTTTTCCATCTGGTGTTGCTCTCCCTAACTGAATTGTCCTCTTTATGGTGCTTCCTCATTTACATATAAGACATATAAGACAAGAATTCAAAAGAATTCATTTTGGAGTAGAAATTACTCTGAGTCTTTGGAAAAGATACTCAAATTCTTCCCGTGGAAGTGGTTTTGTAAAGATATATGGCACTTGTTCTTTTGTGCTCATGTACTCAATTTTGATGCTATTTTCCGCAACTTGTTCCTATAGAAAGTGATACTTGATTGGAATGTGCTTCATCTTGGAGTGAATCACGGGGTTCCTTGATATATTGATGGTGCTTCTATTATCACAATAGATTGGAATGGGCTCATCATACTCAACTTGTATATCTATTAGAGTTTGTTTCATCCAAAGAACCTGTGTACAACATGTTGTCGTTGCAATATACTCTACCTTGACTGTAGATAAATATACTCATGATTGTTTCTTTCTTAGCCATGATACTAAACACACATCCAAGTAGAACACTACTCCACTGGTGCTTCGCCAGTCATCAATGCAACCTGCCCAATTTGCATATGTGTAGGCAATAAGTGATAGATCCTTTCTTTTTGGATACCATAATCCAAACTCTTATGTTCCTTTGAGATATATCAAAATCCTCTTCACTGCTAGTACATGTGATTCCTTTAGTGTTGCTTGAAATTATGCCACATGTCCAATGCCTGCATTACATATGGTCTAGATGCTATCACATATAGTAGGCTACCAATCATTGTTTTGTATTGCCTATAATATGTAGACTTTGAATCATCATCTTTTCTCAACTTGCAACTGGTTTGCATGGGAGTGATAACGGGTTTGAAATATTCCATTCCGAACCTCTTTAGAATTTATATGATATACTTGGTTTGAGAAATAAAAATTCCTTGGTTGCTTTAACATATCTTCAGTCCTAGAAAGAAGGATAGTTCTCCAAGTAATGACATTTCAAATTCATTCTGCATATCCTTTGCAAATTTCTGTCTTAACCTGTCATGATCACTAGCAAAAATAATATCATCAACATAAACTTCAATTAATAAAATACTATCTTGACTTACCTTGATGTAGCGGTTGTTGTCTGCACTTCCTTTTCTAAACCCTGCCTACTGTAGATATTTATCCAGTCTAGAGTATCATGCTCTAGGAGCCTGTTTTAGACCATATAAGGCCTTCTTTAATTTACACATGTAATCTGCTTTCTCTGACAAATGAAATCCTTCTGGTTGTTCAATGTAGACTTCTTCTTCGAGTTCTCCATTTAGAAAAGATGAGTTTACATCCATATGATACACTTTAATATTTTTGGAGCATGCATAAGCTAAAAGCAATTAGATTGCTTCCATTTTGGAAACTGGGGCAAATGTCTCTTCAAATTCGATTCCTTCAACCTGTGCATATCCTTTACATACCAATCTAGATTTGTCCCTTGTAACCTGTCCATATTCATTCAATTTATTCATGTATACCTGCTTTGTGTCGATCATACTCTTATCCTTTGGTCTTGGAACCAATTCCCAAGTGTTATTTTTCTCTATTTGATCAAATTCTTCATCCATGGCCTTAATCCAAAATTCATCCTTGCTGGCCTCTTAAAAACAGGTTGGTTCAATCGTAGATGAGAGTGTTATGTGCGTTTGTTCTGGTAAATGGATTCTTCTTCTAGTCTCAACTCCTGCATCTTTGTTTCTGATAATCTGATCTAAAGGACGATTCTTCTATACTCATCTTATAGGTGTCTTTGGAGGCACTTGTTGAACTTTCTCTTTTTCTTCTGTCGGATACTCTTCATCTTCCCCTTCTACTTATTTTTGATCTTTTGTTTCTTCTTCATAAAATTGTTCCATTGATTAATTTTCCTCTTCCATTAATTCTTGTCTACCTATTTCATCAATTGTTACATTGATGCTTTCCACAACTTTTTTCGATCTCAGGTTGTAACACTTGTATGCTTTCCTTGTACTTGAGTAACCAACAAATAGTCATTTGTCCATACGAGAGTTAAACTTTCCCATTATGCCATCTTCTCTTTTGATGTAGTATTTTCTTCCAGAAACTCTGAAGTTCTTTACATTTGTTGGTCTTCCTTTCCATAGCTCGTAGGGAGTTTTTTCAGTGTTGTTTCTGAAGAATTACTCTGTTTTGAATGTGAATTGTTGTATGCATTTCCTGTGTCCAAACAATATCTATCAATTTGGAATCCATTAGCATTGTTCGAGCCATTTCCTGTATTGTCTTGTTCTTTCGTTCAACAACTCCATTACGTTGAGGTGTCCTAGCAACAAAGAATTGAATTTTTATTCCATGACTGCTGCAGTAGTCCATAAATTCCTTTGAAGTGAACTCTCCTCCATTATCATATCTCAATCATTTTATTTTTGAATCCATTTCATTTTCAACCATTTCCTTGTAGATATTGAAGTTTTCAAAAGCTTCTGACTTATTATTGAGAAAGAAAATTGCAATCATTCTTGTATAATCATCAACTAATAACATAAAGTATTTCTCACATTTTAAACCCTTTGTTGTAGTTGGTTCAACTAGATCAATATGCACAATTTCCAGTGGTCTTGCCTTTGAATATTCCTTTGATTTGAACATGGTCTTTGTTTTCTTTCCTTGTTGACAATGCTTGCATAAAGTGTTTGTTGGTTTCATGATCTGAGGCATTTCTCTGTCTGCTTCTTTTTTGCTAACTTTGAAAAGGTTATCAAAATGTATGTGATCCATTATTTTGTTCCATAGCCAACTTTCATCTTCCTTTCCTATACAACACTTTTCATTTCCAATTTCACTTAACACATATATATTTCTTGAAGTTCACGCAGTTGTAGCAATCAATTTTCCTGAACCTTCTTTTATTATCTCTCACTTTTGAGAATCTAACGTAACTTTATGACCTTGTTCACACATTTGACTCAGACTTTGAATATTATGTTTCATATCTTCTACTAGTAGAACATTTTCTTCTTTTGTATTCTTGTTCCCAATTCTGACTGTGCATTTTCCAATGATTTTAGTTGAATCATCATTTTCGAAGGATATTGATCCATATATTTCCTTTATTAATGTAAGAAACCTTTCTCTATCACCTATCATGTTCTTTGAACAACCACTGTCAACATACCCACCACGTTTCTTATTCTTATCTTGTAGAGAAAGTGTGCATTCTTCATTGTTGTACTGATTCTTCTTTCTTATCCATGTTCTTTTCTGAGGTTCCTGTCTGTGATTATTGTTGTTTTGTTGTGGTTCCTTAGGA
Organism: Picea sitchensis; assembly: GCA_010110895.2. Classification (NCBI taxonomy): domain Eukaryota; kingdom Viridiplantae; phylum Streptophyta; class Pinopsida; order Pinales; family Pinaceae; genus Picea; species Picea sitchensis. Next base: position 44,391 of record SNQJ01S0023900.1, on the reverse strand, counting down.
GGGATTGTCATTCTTCAATCTTTGTCCATTTGTCCAAAGTTTTTACAGTTGTAGCATTCCACTTCAGTGCTCAATGATTCAAACCTGTTGTAACTTCTTCTCCGTGTTTCACTAGGCATTATTGGATAACCCTTTTGTGTATGGCTTTCAAAGTTGTTTATGTTCATGTTTTTATCTCTGCAATTCACATCTTTATGTCCAAAATTATTGCATGCATAACATAAATCAAAAAATATAGTTTGATACTTGGGAGTTGAAGATCTTCTGAAAGGAGGTGCTCTTATGAGTCTTTCTTCTTCTAGAGAACTATCTGTTTCTATCGGTCGTTGATTCTGAAATCTAAATCTTCTTAGTGGAGGAGTATCCCTGTAATTTTCTATGTATACTTTCATATCCCCTTTGATTGTTTCTGCATAGTTTTTTGGATATGTTTCTTTTTCTGTTGTTTTGGAGCTTGATCCATTTTCTGTCTGATTGTAACCAAGTTCGGACTTGTCATGATTAGGCCTTTGACTGTTGATAATGTCATTCAAAACCTTTGAGTTGTTTTGCATATTTTTATTTTGAATATCCTTTCTTAATGTGACAATATCTTCTTCCAAATTTTCAATGATCTTGTTTCTTCCTTCCAACTATTCTTTGAGTTCTTATTCAATTATTTTATCTTCTTCAATTTGAGCCTTCAAATTTGTTATCATTTGTTCTAATTCTTGAGTGTCTTATTTCTTGTCTATTTCTTCTTGTAGCTTCTTGTTTTTCTTCTTTTCTCTTCTAATAACTTCTATGGAACTCATCAATTCCTCTCGGTAGTCAACTTATGCCTCTTCAATTTCTTCTTCGACTTCTTCATATTGTTCCTCGGAGTATTATTTATCAGATTCTTCTACTTCCATGAATAAAACTCTGTATGTCTCACTGTCATTGACTTCATCTTCATCTGATGATGCGATGTCTTCTTTGGTGCATAAGTTTTTCTTGAAAACTTTCTTTGTGGTTCTTTTGCCTTTGCTTTTTGAGTAACCTTCATCATTTCTATTTTTATTATGAGTACATTTGTTAGAAAAATTATCAATACCATCACCATTAAAACAAATTAAAGGAAGCTTACCTCTATACCTGTCATCGGTTCCCTTGTTCAGTCTTTTGAAAAAGTTGGCCACTTCTTCATCATCTTCTGAGATGTCACTATTGTTTCTATGTTCTTTTTCTTGTTTCTTTCCCTTTTGATTTGATCTTTTGGATGCTTTGAAGGCTTCTTCTTTAACATCTATATTTTCCTGTTCAATTCTCATTTCATATGTTGTGAAGATTCCATGTAGTTCGTCCATGCTTATTGATTTGAGATCTGTTCTTTCTTCGAGTGTTGATATCTTAGGGTCAAATATCATAGGAAGAGATCTTAGTACCTTTTGAACAATCACAGATTCTTCGATTTCTTCTCCCAATCCTATGATTGCATTTATTGTTTCATCGACTCATAAGAAGTAAGTTGCAATATTCTCATCCTCCTTCATTTTTAGTTGTTCGAACTGACTTCTGTAAGTTTGAAGCTTTGCTACTTTAACTTTTGAATCTCCTTCATAAATATTTCGAAGTTTGTCCCAAATATATTTAGCGGATTTACAATGTGCAACTTTGGTGAATACCATTTCACCAAGACCATTCATAAGTGCATTTGTGGCTTTGGAATTATTCTGACCAAGTTTCACTGCTTTGTCATTTGTTGGAGGAATTGCTAGTACTGTGTATCCATCTACAATTGATTTCCAAATTTCAAATCCCAGTGCCTGTATATATGTCTTCATTCTTATGCTCCAAAATGCATACTTTTGTCCATCAAACTGTGGTATTCCATTTTTATATAAGTTGTTTCTCTCCATGATCTACCTTTCAGTGGTTAAACTGATTTCTAAAGGAACCCTCTCTGATACCAATTGTTGGATTAATGAGAGGGGGGGGTGAATCAGTAATAGAGCAATTTAGACCTTTTTAACCATATAATCCAAGTGTTATATCAATGTATCATTATCATCCAATAACTGCAGAGTAAATAAGAAATGAACAAATGAAAAATCGTACACATACATAGTACACCAATTTTTTACATGGAAACCCAAAGAGGGAGAAAACCACATAATTCTTTTTCTTATATGTCTTGCAGAATTACATTCATTGGAAGTGTTCGACAACATAGGTATTCCAACATAGGACGAACACCTTCAGTAACCACTCACATAACCAGATCAAAGATCAACACACCGATGTTTTCACGTGGTAGAACCCCTACGGGGAAACATCCACGGCCCCAACCAATGCAACCACATGGAGCAGTTTATTAATGCAAAGAAAAAGATTACAG
>SNQJ01S0023900.1:13789-41641 GCA_010110895.2 Picea sitchensis | reverse complement strand
CTTCCTGAACTCCTAACATAGATAGAAGTTTGGAAAACTTCACTTCTGTAATAGACTTTGTGAAAATGTCTCTAACTTGATCTTCTGTAGGGAAAAAGAGAAATTCAATAACTTGATCATGAATTATCTTTCTGATGAAGTGCATGTGTAGCTTGATGTGTTTTCTATGTTGATGTTGAATTGGGTCTTTGGAAATCTTGATGGCACTCTGATTGTCACACCAAAGGCTGGTCGGACGCTAGTGTTGGAATCCAAACTCTGAAAGGATCTGTCGAAGCCACAGGGCTTCCTGACTTTCATTTACCACTACTCAGTATTCTGCTTCTGCTAAGGAAAGTGTAATAACTTGTTGTGCAATAGCCTGGCTTGCATTTACCGTTGCTATGATACCATGTTCGACAACAAAGGTATTCCAACAGAGGAGAAATACCTTCAGTAACCACTCACATAACCAGATCAAAGATCAACACACCGATGTTTTCACGTGGTAAAACCCTTACGGGGAAGCATCCATGGCCCCAGCCAATGCGACCACTTGGAGCAGTTTATTAATGCAAAGAAAAAGATTACAGAGAGATTTTACAAGAGAGTTTCTCACAATTGATCATCGGAAAATGACCTTCCATGCTCTTTAAATAGAGATCATGGACCAATCGGGTGTTAAGCCATAGATAAATGGTTGTTAAGATCGAGTAGACTATGAACCGTCAGATCACTCTATGTCGGGAACATATCATGACCATCGAATTTCCTAACTACAAATGCATACTAATGCATACTAACAAAACATGCTAAGAAACACACTTTTACCTGACGACATATTAGACCAAGTAGATCTTAACTAACTCCTAAGTGTCTAAATATCCTAACAGGAAGCACCAACTTCCTTTGTTTTCTAGATGCAACTAGAAGGAGGCTCCAACCCCCTAGTTTCACAGGATACAACCTGAGGGAAGCTCCAAATCCCCAATTCTCTGGCTACAACCAGAAGGAGGCTACAACCCCCTAAGTTCTTTGGCTACAACTAGAAGGTGGCTACAACCACCTATCCTTGCCTCGTCCAACCGCCCTGACGTATAAGTAGAATGATGGAACCACTGTCACACTATCACTTTGAGATATATTATTGTAAACATGTACCAATAAACCTACACCAAACAACCTGTAACAATAAACCTGAACCATGCATCAACCATGCATCAACATGTACCCCAACCTATAATCAACATGTACCATAAACAAGTGCATCAACCATGCACCAACCTGTACCAAAAAAACTGTAATCAACCTGTACCATAAAAAAGTGCATCTAACCATGTACCAATTATGTACCAATCATGTATCAACTACTCGTCAACTATGACTCATCAATATGTACCAAAATCATCAACTGTACACCTCATGTATGTGCCAACCCATCAACTACTTGTCTTAACCATGTACCCAACATGTAACTCAACCAAAATCCCTCATCAATTTCATCATCCAAGTCTAATTTTTAACTATGTAATAGACTTGGTGTATATGATCACATACCTTAGAAAGCATCATCAAAATAATTTATCCTCCGTTGAATTTTGTCCTTCTTTACTTCGCCTTCTCTCTAAAATTCATCTTAGATATCCTTTGGTTAGCTCAGTCATGTATAGATATTCAATATGCTCTAGTGTGATATAAAATGAGAGAGCATTGACTCTCATTTATACTTTCATGTAACTTCCTCAAGGGATTACCTTCTAACCATGTTAACCCATTTTCCTTATTTTAGGGTTAATCGACTTCTAACCACTTGTCCAATTAGTAATTTATCCATTAAATTTATTATTTAAATCATTTATTTTGTATCCACTTTGACTTATAGTACACTCATCACTTCACTTTACCTCCAGGGGTTACCTTCTAACCATCTTAAACAACTTTCCTTATTTTAGGGCTAACCCACTTCTAACCACTTGTCAACTTAGTAATTTCTCCATTAACTTTATTATTTAAACAATTTATTTCGTAATCATTTTGAATTATAGTACACTCATCACTTCACTTTATTATTTACCTTCTAAAAATCTCTTAAACCACTTTGACTACTTTGACCTTTTGGGGTTGCTAGACGACTCATGAGGGTTCTCCAACTTCACATTGCCATAACTCTCTAACCGTGAGGAGTTATGTGACGTTCCACATACCGCTAGAAATGGAATGACATGTTCTATCCATATAGAGTAGTATTACATGCAAATAAATAAAAACTCATACTGTTATCCATCAAACAAACTTGGGTCCATTACCCAAACCTGGGTTCTCCAACTTCCTTCAAGGGTTGACATCAACCACAACCAACCTTAATCAACACACATTCCTTTAGTTTCTTTGGTTCCACCTTCTATGCCTTGATTCCTAAGGAGAAAAGAAACAATCTTGATGCAAGGAGTCAAAAGTACATATTCTTGGGGTACTCAAACACAACCAAGGGATATCATGCTTATGATGCGAAAAACAAGAAATTCATCATCTCCAGAGATGTAATATTTCTTGAATCCTCCAATAATGACAAAAATATTTAGAGGAAGATTTATCATCTGGAAACATTTACTTGTGTGAAGACATATCATGAATTTGGTGATGATATTCCAAATCTTGAATGGGGGATCCCTATATTGGTTTAATCTATGAAATATATTTATGAAGCACCATCTTCCCCTCATGAAAAATTTCTAACAACTTCTTAAGAACCTGAAGTTCATTTGGATGATGTGATCGATAGGATTGAAAAGTTGAGTATTGATGAGAATTTAACACTATCTCGATCAATTTTTCAATCCTCTCGATTCTATCATCCAAATGAAAATAAGGTTCTAATGAAGTGGTTGGTACTTCTTCACGTGGGGGAGATGGTGCTTCAAAAGGAGATTGGCCCGAGATAGGGATCCCCCCTGCAAGATTTTGAATCTCATCATCAAATTCATGATATGTATATACACGAGTGAATTTGTCCAGATGTTCAAGTTTTCTCTCAATAGTTTTGTCATTATTGGAGGATTCAAGAATGGAGAAAGTATTGAGAGGAAAATTGATCATCTAGAAAAATTCACATGTGTAAAGACATATCATGAATTTGATGATGATATTCCAAATATTGAAAGGGGGATCCCTATCTTGGGTCAATCTATGGAATGTTCTTTTGAAGCATCATATCCCCCACATGAAAATGTTCCAACCTCTTTATCAAAACATGAATTTCACTTGGACGATGTGATCAAGAGGATTGAAAAGATGAGTCTTGATGATAATTTAGCACCATGTCAATCAACTGAGAAAACTTGGCTCACAAAAACACTTGAAAGTATTCATCATGATAAGGTTGGAAAGACAAGAAACAAAATTTCCTCAGAAAAGTATGGAGTTAATGTAGATAATTCAAGCTTAGGTGATGTAGATGGCATGGGTGTTTCATATGATTGTGAGTTGAATTTATCTACGAATGTTGAACCAAGTTCATCTGAAGAAGACACTTCTCATGTTGAATGGAAAGAATCCATGCAGAAGGAATATGATTCTCTCATCAAGAATGGGACATGGTATTTGGTGAACCCTCCACTCAGAACCAAACCAATCAGTTGCAAGTAGGTATTCAAGAACAAGTAGAAATAATATGGCTCACTTGACAAGTAGAAAGTAAGGCTCATGGTAAAAGGATTTGCATAGAAAGAAGGTATTGACTATACAAGGACTTTTTCTCCCACGACAAAATGGGATACCATCCATACTATATTTTCTATGGTATAGCAAAACAGATGGAAAATTCAATAAATGGATGTGAAGACTACTTTTTTTGAATGGAGACTTGCAAGCGAATGTTTTTGTGTCTCATCAAGAAGTCTTTGTTTTGAAAGGACAAGAAAAAAAGGTTTGCAATCTCATCAAATCATTATATTACATGAAACACGCATGAAAAGTTAAATGAGCATCTTCTGAAATTGAATTTCAAGCATTTCAATCTTGATGATGCAAATTTGTTTGTCAAGAAAGATGAAAAACTATTGTATAACTTGTAGTATATGTGTATTATCTATTGATAACAAGGAATAATGAAAGCTACATTGAATCCATAAGGAAAGAGTTGAATAAAGGCTTCTAGATGTTATATTTGGGACATATTTCCTACTATTTGGTGTATTATCTATTGATAACAATAAATAATGAAAGCTACATTGAATCCACAAGGAAAGAGTTGAATAAAGGCTTCTAGATGTTATATTTGGGACATATTTCCTACTATTTGGGCATTGAGGTGATTCAAAATCCAATGTACATATTCATCTCGTAGAAGAAGTACATTGAATAATTGTTGAACACATTTGGCATGGATGAGTGTAATCATTTTTCTACTCCAATGGAACATAATTTGAAAATCACATCAAAAGAAGAGAATGAATTTGAATATGCAACCTAGTACAAAACATTTGTGGGAAGTATTATCTATCTTACTACCACAAGACCACACATTTAATTTCTTGTTGGGATTCTTTCAAGGTTCAGTCAAAATCTTTGTGAAGGATATTTCTCTACAACAAAAGAATTCTAAAATACTTGAAGGGAACTCAAGATTTAGAACTCATGAACTCTAAGGTGGATGGCTTCAACTTGATAAGATATTTTAATTGAAACTTTATTGGTGATAATGAAAATGAAGTTTCTATTTTAGGTTATCTCATGAGTCTTGGACCAGAAGTTGTCTTTTGGAGATCACGTAAATGGTGAGCTCCATCAAATTCACAACAAAGGAAGAATATGTGGTAGTTGCAGAAGCAAAAAAGGAGATTGTGTGTCTTAATAAAATACTTGAAGATTTGCACGAGAAACAAGTGAATTATACTCTTCTTGTTGACAATAATTATGTAACCAAGTTGGTCATGAATCTAATATTCTATTATTGAAATAAACACATCAATACAAAGTATCACCTAATTCGATATCATGTAGAGGAAAAGACTATTTACTTGAGAAATTGTTTCACAAACGAGAAAATTGTGGACATCTTCATCAAAGATCTTGGAAGAGAAAAATTTGGAAAGTTCTGAATGATGCTTAGAATAACAAACACCCCTTTAGATTAAGGGATGAAATGTTCACACATAATTGTTACTTGTAAATATGAAGAGTCGTAGGTGACATGAAGAGTCACCCATTAGACAAGACCAAGATTCATTGTTTGTATATTTATTGAGTTTCACATTAATGCAATCAAAGAAGTGTGGAGTTAAAAATAATGCCCATACATAATTAGAAATAAATAAATAAATTTGATTGTTGACACATTGTTACATGGTGTCAATACATTTTAAGGTTAGTAGATAATTGATAGAGTAAGGATAGAGTGTAGGAAAATAATTGGTAGAGTCTCAGAATAAGAATACTCAATTATATATGTATGTGTTTAATTTAGATAGGGTTTTTAAGGGCTAGATTGATTTCTAGAAAGCCTATATATATGCATGTATATTTTCCTATTCAATAATATGAAATAGAGAACTAGATCTTCTCTTTTATTTGTTGTGTGCGTTTAATTTTTGTTTTCAATATGGCTTGAGCCATGTGATTCCACTTTTTCTTTGGACTGAGCAAGCATGTGATTTCCATCCCAATGGATGTGGAGTATAGTCCCTCATATCAAAATCATAACAAAAAAATGAATCTAACCAATTTGGACATTTTCTACTCATTAATAGAGTTTAAATTTAAAATTTGGACACATTATGTATGGATTGTATTTGTCACACTGGAAACTTAATTCAATATTTAGTCCTCCACTTTAACACATTTTTAAAATAGTCATTATCTTGCTAATAAATGTTGTATAGGTTAAGATATACACAATTAAATTTAAAAGTACACCACAGTGGGAGATATTGATTGTCATCCACTATTATAACTAATGATATGAACATTAAGCATTTCAATTACATAAACATACTAACCAATGATTGCAGGGATCAACTAATATGTATTAAACCAATTACTCCCTAATACATATGTAATGTGTCATTTAAAAAAAACAAAAACAATTTTAACGACTAAATTGAGTGACTCAACTTGTAAGTTATAGCGCATAAAATTTGGTTATGTTACCACCATATTATAACAAAAAAATTAAACACAAGAACAAATAAACATTATCCACCATCATGGACAACCATCATTGTCTCGATTCATCTGCATTATTTTTCCCCAAAGTGTTTCAGCAGATGATGGTTAAACTCATTTTGATTGTGCATTAGTTTGTCACCTTCCATCGTTTATCTATGGACCCATGTCCATGGTCGATGTCATGTGAGTTAAACGCTTCAACACATGTCGTCATGGATCCATGGAACACTGTCTTACTGTCTTCTAGTCTCTTAAGCAGATTGATCTTGGGATTGTAAGCACAATTACGAGTAAGGTGTTGAAGATAATGTTTAATTTATATTGTTGTAATTAAGGAGATTGATCTTGGGATTTTAAGCACAATTACGAGTAAGGTGTTGAAGATAATGTTTAATTTATATTATTGTAATTTTACATTGTGAGTAAATTTTTATTAAAACATTTGATTTTTTTAGTTTCTTAAGCAGATTGATCTTGGGATTGTAAGCACAATTACGAGTAAGGTGTTGAAGATAATGTTTAATTTATATTATTTATTAAAACATTTGAATTTTTTAGTTTCTTAAGCAGATTGATCTTGGGATTGTAAGCACAATTACGAGTAAGGTGTTGAAGATAATGTTTAATTTATATTATTATAATTTTACATTGTCAGTAAATTTTTATTAAAACATTTGTAGCATAAATGAGGGTTAGTCACTAGAATTAGTTGTAATGATTTGTAGCCATTTCTAGATTTTTATAAATTTAAATGTTATATATGAATGTATTAGTTGTTAAATAAGTAAGGAATGAGGAATCTGAAGTATTGAGAGATTTGATGTTTTGATTCAATCTTTATATTATTATTTTGTTTAATTATCTCCTCATAATTCTATATTTAGTGTTAAAGCACATTACAATAGTGGGAAAGAATAAATTTATTTGTGAAGCTTGTACATATTGAAGCTTGAAGCTATTAAAAGAAAGTGTTGAAAAGTTTTAAAAAATAACTAACAGCAATGGTCTTAATATTTATCTTCTTTAAAATGGTAATTATGATTTTTGAAACATTAAAATAAAAACCTTATTTCTTAAATACCAATATTTAAATATTCAAAGTGGTAATTATGATTTTTGAAACATTAAAATAAAAACCTTATTTCTTTCACATGAATTCTATGAAATTATTGTTATTATCATTGTGGGTAGAATTTGGCTAAGACGTCTGGATCATTATCTATATAAACACGTTGGAGTTGGGATATCAAGTTCTGGATTTGTAGGCTTTCAGAGGCCAATATGGATACAACTCTGTGATGTGAAAAACAGGCCCCGTGGACTCCGGAGGAGAACGCAATTCTCGTCGATTACATTAAGAAGAATGAGCATGGTACTTGTCTTACTCTTCCCAATATTGTTGGTCTATATATACACCACACAAAGATACCACATCTAAAATATCGCCTATATCTTAGTTTGATGAAGTTGGAATCTATAAATCATTAGTCTTCTGTGAGTGTTCTGTGAATCTAAGTGTGTATATAATTATAACGTGAATAAAATATATGTAAATCTACGTGTTTGTGTCTTTATTGTGATCGATGTTATAACAATGGTTATAATATAAATGTATTAACGTTTAAATTAGTTATCTTTTTAGAATATGTCTCCATTAGATTTGATGGATTAATAGTTTCTTGAAACTTATCTTTAATTTGATGGATCAATAGTTTGCTGATATTTATTAAAATTATAGATTTTAATCTAAGACTTAAGAATTGAATCATTAACCTAGAACACAAGTTTTAATAATTTTTGTTTAAAACCGTGAATTTGATCGCTCATTTGTTTTTAAAAACAACATAAGACAAGTTATTAAAATTTTTAAGCTGTTTACTAAAAAATAAGTTTTTTTATGTAATTGTGTAATAGTTGGATTACTTAATTTAAAAATAATAAAAACAATAACAATGAAAAAGGATTATTCAAATTGTTTCTTCTAATTTAGATATTGTTTGTAACGGTAACTCTAACTACGTTCGGCGCTAAAGCCAATTTATATTTGTGTATAAAATTTTAAAGAAGAATGTGAGTTCTAAGAAGAAAATAAACTCGTAAAGCCTCCATTGGATAGTTTCAAACCTTTTTATTGGAATTTGGGGCTAGATGGATATATTTGTCAAATTGATTTAATAAAAACTCTATCCTTATAATTGATTCATTATTATTTTTTAATGATTTGACTAGTTTCAAAACAATAGATGAGTTTACTTACATGAAATTTAAAGGTTAACTACCTTGATTGAATCACCCACATTGTTGTTACGCATTATTGTAATACTTCTTATTCAAAATGCTCTCTATTATTAACTACCTTGATTAAATCACTCATTTGTTGTTAAGCATTGTTCTTATATCTTCTATTCAAAACTTGCTCATGTGCTATATTCAAAGTGCTCTTATTCAAAATGCTTTAGATGGTATATTAATTTGAAAGTGGTATAAAATTTAATTATAAAACTATTCATTATTTTACCATTGTTTTTTCACTTTCCAATATAATTGGACATATAATCATGTTAAACAAACCATAAAAAGAATATAAACATGTTAATCAAACCATACAAATATAATCTTTATATGAGAAGTGCACTTTGAGTGATTGGACTATAATCTTTATATGAGAAGTGCACTTTGAGTGATTGGACTTGCCAAGTATAAGTACAAAAAATATGATTTCATTACCACCACGTCATGAACCAATAAAATAACCACTAGAGCCCACAAACATTGTCCACACTATTGCTACCACCTATAATGGTAAACAATCAAAGCAAAAAGCAATGAACATAGAACATGAGTAATGATTGTGGGTATTTCAATCTTGAAGTACCTAGATCGCATCAAATCATTTCATTGGCCACCATCCCGTTATTTTGCGACGAACCTCAATACAATATGACTTGAAATCCGACTTGAAACCCTAAGATAGACTTCGTACGTGGAGACGAAAGCGCTAAATCTAGATTGAATTTGATGGAAATAAACGAGTTAAGTTGCAACGCTTTCAAAATTTTGATTCAGTCGATCCATTAAGTAAGCAATCAACTTGTTTGTGCATATGTACACTTGTAGTTAGTCTCTAGAATAGTTGATTAGTGTGGAATTTGGTCCCGTTTAATCATTAGTTGAAATTTTGCAATTCATATATTATATATATATTTATATTATATATGAATTGACATCTCTAAGGAAGNACCATCCCGTTATTTTGCGACGAACCTCAATACAATATGACTTGAAATCCGACTTGAAACCCTAAGATAGACTTCGTACGTGGAGACGAAAGCGCTAAATCTAGATTGAATTTGATGGAAATAAACGAGTTAAGTTGCAACGCGTTCACAATTTTGATTCAGTCGATCCATTAAGCAATCAACTTGTTTGTGCATATGTACACTTGTAGTTAGTCTCTAGAATAGTTGATTAGTGTGGAATTTGGTCCCGTTTAATCATTAGTTGAAANTAACTCAGTTATCAAATTGTAATTGTAAGGACTATTGTTGTTTAGATGTAATCATCGTTTAAAAATTCTTTGGAAACTTTATGGTTTTAAGAAAATTCAAACAAATTGTAACAATATATATATATATATAGTTAGGAGAAGAAAAGGTGATGATATGAATAACTTACAGATCAGACTGTATGGTGAGACAAAAAAAATGAGAGTAGATATATCGTACACAAGTTATATGGTGAGACAAAATATGAGAGAGTAGACATATTGTATACGATAATAAACTTNCTTAACTCAGTTATCAAATTGTAATTGTAAGGACTATTGTTGTTTAGATGTAATCATCGTTTAAAAATTCTTTGGAAACTTTATGGTTTTAAGAAAATTCAAACAAATTGTAACACTATATATATATAGTTAAGAGAAGAAAAGGTGATGATATGAATAACTTACAGATCAGACTGTATGGTGAGACAAAAAAAATGAGAGTAGATATATCGTACACAAGTTATATGGTGAGACAAAATATGAGAGAGTAGACATATTGTATACGATAATAAACTTTTATAATTATTATATAAAAAATAGTACAAATACAATAGGTTTATATAGAGATTTCTCAGTTGATGTGAGTTCCACCTTATTTTAAATTTAGGAAGATAGTTTCAGAGAATATCTCAACAATTTCTAACAAACACAAACCAAATGTGATCATTGCATTAATGGAAGCTTTATCTCCAACACCCCTTAATGGTTACATTATTAAAACAATATTGAAATCAAACACAAACAGAGTATATAACATGAAACAAAATTTAACATTTTTTAGAAATCAGTTTTTGAATCATGTTAAACTCTATCAAGTTTTCTAGCTCTCATGTTCCACTTTTCTCTTGATTTATCGAAGTCAATTACCAGACCGCACAAAGTGGCTTAACCTCACTAGCAAACCACTATCATCTTCTACAACTAATGAAGGATCCTTCCATAAATCCACAAATTCCACTTTCAAACTAAGTAGAAAGCTATCCTTACTTAGTTGAACCTACTCTACTCAGTTCACCCTCTAACTTTGTAAATGCAATTTCACTTGGCCTATGATTTTTGAGTTATTTATTTCACAAATAAAATATAGGTTTAGTACACTTGCACTATGTTAAAAAAAATAAACCATTTGGTATTATGGAAACTAATATAGGCGTCGCCCTCTTCTTTGCAAGGGTCATCATTTGACCAAGAAAATCAGCCTTCTCCATCCCCTTGGCGATGAAAAGCAGTCCCACAATTACAATCAACCTAGATCTGAAAGGGGAAAAAGAGGTTGAAAATAAATGTACCCACGCATAGACCGCGACCCCTGTTCATGAAAGCAGATGATCGACCAATGGCTAGATCGAATCTCAAACAACATCCATGTAACAACAAATACAGTTGGATCCTCATGTAGATCCTTCTCAGTGGTTCTATTATGGATTTGTACTTCTGGGTAGTCCGATGACCTTCCTATGAATGATGACTACAACAACACCTTTATACATTAAGTATTCATCTTCTTAGCTGGCAATGACTAATGTTGTACACACTGATGGTTCATCTTCTTAGCTGGCATTGGATTGATTTCAATGTGATAAGTCTATTCCTTGACAATGGCGACAATTATAGCATAATTCATCTTCTCTTTCACTTTAAATAGTGACAACGTTGAGTAGAATTTCTCTTTTCCAAACAACTTAGTTTTACAATACTTAAAAGATTAAAATTAATAAACCACTTTGGAAAACACTCACACAAAAAATTCACAAGACAACTAATCTACTCTCACCTTCTATACTAATCTACAGAAATAACATCTTGCATACTCTCATTTCCTGCTCTCTCCTATGAAGGAGCTAAGCCTGTTTTTTCTTTGATACCAATACAAAATACAAGAGAGTAAATATATTGTACATCATAAACTTTTCTCAGTATTATATGAGAAATGGTACAAATACAATAGGTTTATATATAGATCTCTCAGTTGTTGTGAGATCCAATTGATTCAAACCTTAGGAACAAAGGTTCAACAATATGTAATAAAGATAAACCAAATTTGATTATTACATTAACAAAAACATTGTTTTGAAATGAGATACTTACTTGGATTTGTTGAATTATGATGAGTCAATTACAGTACAAAAAACAAAAAAAAACAATACCAAGATTGAAACAAAACATGAAAGATCTCAACGCTTTAGATTCTTTCTTCTCATTCGTTATCTATTTGTCGTATATTTAATGAACAACTAATGCATTCATATATAGAATTTAGAGTCAGGAGAAACCAACACTGGTGAGACTACACTAACAATCTATATTATTAAATGAAGACTTATTACACCATTATATAGGAAACCAATCTACTTAGGCAGTTACAACTGACACCAAGAAAGTAGGATCTACATTAAACACTACAACAATTCATCTACGTAACTATCTAGTACTCCATGATTTCCAAGTTTCCCCTTTAATGGAGAACGGATTGACCTCTACACCTAACATCTCCCTAAACAACTCAAACTTAATCTTTCCAAAAGGCTTGGTGAAAATATCAGCAATATTTTCACAAGTATTACAATACATAAGAGCTATTTCATTTGAATGCAACTTTTCTCTAACAAAATGAAACTAAGCATCAACATGCTTTGTCCTTGCATGAAAAATAGGATTATTCACCATCTTGATTGAACTTTGATTATCACAATTGATCATTTGTAGGTTCCTTTTGTTCTTCTCCAACATCTTGAAGAAGTCTTCTCAACCAAACAACTTCACAAGTTGTTCCACACAAGGCTTTATATTATGCTTCAGTAGAAGACAAACATACAGTAGGTTGTTTTTTACTGCTCCATGAAACAACCCTGGATCCAATGCCAAACGCATATCCATTCGTTGATCTTCGATCATCCAGATTGACAGCCCAATCAAAATCTGAGTAACCTGTCAACTCAACATCAGATGCATCAATATATTTAATACCATAATCAATTGTTCCTTTTAGATACCTCAGTACCCCCTTTGTTCCATTCCAATTGATTTCTAGAGGTTTCACCATAAATTGACTTAACACACTCGCAAAGTATGCAATATCAGTTCTGGTTGTGGGGAGATAATTCAAACTACCCACCATCTATCTATACATAGTGCCATTCACCTCCTTCGAACCATCATCACAAGAAAGTTTCACATTATGCTACATGGGAACAATAAAATATTTACACTGATCCATTTTAAATATCTTAAGTACTTCTATGACATACTTACTCTGACAAACAAAATTTTGGCCTACATTTCTCCAAACTTCAAGACCTAGGCAGTAATGTAACTCACAAAGATCTTTCATTTCAAAAACTTGTGACAACTTCTCCTTGATTTCATCAATTAATTTCTCTTCATTTCCTATAATTATCAAATCATCAACATATAAGGAAATCAATACTATATACCCGTGCTCATCAAATTTAGTATACAGATTTGGATCACTCGTGCTCCTCATAAAACCCTGTTGAAGAAAGCAAGAGTCTATCTTCTCATACCATGACCTAGGTGCCTGTTTTAGTCCATAAAATGCTTTCTTTAACTTGCACACTAAGTGTTCTTTCCCATGTTCCACAAACCCTTCAGGTTGAGTAAGGTAAACCTCCTCCTTTAACTCACCATTCAAAAATGAAGATTTAACATCTAGTTGGTGTAGCTTTCAATGATACTTTGTAGCTAAAGCAATTAACAATCTGATAGTATTCAATTTAGCTACTGGTGCAAATGTTTCAACATAATCAATACCTTTTGTTTGTGAATACCCCTTTGCCACCAATCTAGCCTTATATTTGTCTATAATACCATGTAATTTAAACTTGGGTTTGTATATCCATTTTCATCCAATGTGCTTCTTATGTTTAGGCAATTCAATGAATTCCCAATTATTATTTTTCATTATAGATTCATATTCTTCCTCCATTGCATTTTTCCATTCATCATGTTCATTGGATGCATTGAAACTCATGGGTTCTATGACATTTGAAATGATACTCATTAGGGCATAGTCTCTATACCTCTCAGGGAGCCGAACTTGTCATGAAGATCTTCTCAACTGATTATCTTCCTCCCCACTTTGTGAAGATCTGTCTTCGCCTCTAGGTGAACTGTGACTGCTTGAAGTGTCCCTATCACTGAGTCCTTCTTTCTATTGTTGATGTCTCTGCAGTTGTGGTTGCTACTATGGTGGTTGTTTTTTCTCTTGTTGCTCTTGTTTAACTCCTTCATCACGAATTCTATGCCATTCCTCATGACTGTTGTTGTCATCATTTCCTTCTTCCTGCTCATGGAAAGGTACATCTCTACTCACAAATACTTTGTGAGTAGAAGGATCAAATAGTTTGTATGCTTTGAATTCAGAACAATACCCTATAAAGATACATTTAATGGATTTAGCATCCAATTTATTCTTATTCTCCTTTGGAACATGTGCAAAAGACTTACACCCAAATACTTTCAAATTATGAACTGCAGGTTTGGAACCATACAAGGCTTCGAAAGGAGTAATATTATCAAGACACCTTGTTGGACTTCTGTTCTTTAAATAAACTGCAGTATTTATGGCTTCAATCCAAATGTATTTGAGAGATTCTTACCTTTCATCATACTGCGTGCACACTCTACTAGAGTATTGTTTTTCCTTTCAGCCACTCTATTTTGTTGTGGAGTGTGGGGTACTGTAAAATGTTGTACTATTCCATGATCTTTGCAATATTTGATGAAGTCCCCTAATTTATACTTCCCCCTTTGATATGAACAAAGGATTTTGATGGATTTTCCTGTCTTCTTTTCCACCATGGTTCTAAATTCCTTAAAGTAATCGAAAACATCACTTTTTCTTCTAAGGAAATAAACCCATGTGTATCTCTTGCAATCATCAATAACTAACAAAAAGTAAAATGAACCTCCTAAAAACCTAGTCTGCATAGGTCTACAAACATCAATATGCACAAGATCTAACACATCTCTCTTTTTTCTATCAGGATCAGAGGAGAATTTATCTTTGTGCATCTTTCCTAATGCACATCCTTCACAAGCAATATTCTCATTCTTTAACATGGGAAGTCCTTCAACCATATTTTGTTTCTGTAATAACAATAAATCAGGATGATTGATGTGGCCATACCTTTGATGTTGAAGACTCTCTGTTGGCATAGCTGCAGAAGTTAGTGCATGATGTACTTTGTTGGTAACATAAAGTTTGTATAGGCCTCCTTCTCTGACTCTCGTTGCAACAATTTTGAATTGGTACAACAGATCCTTCACTATGCAATAATTCTTGAAGAATTCAACCTTCAAGTTCTGATCTGTAATGGTGGACACAAAGATCAATTTTTTCTTTATCCCTGGCACATAAACAGTATTGTGAATGTGATGAATAACACCATTCTGAAATGTTACTGGAATGTATCTGTATCCCTTGATATGATGAGCGCGGTCATCTCCAAGATATATTCTAGCTCCATTCCATGTTTATTTAAAATTAGTATACCACAACTTATTACATGTCATATGTTTTGATGCTCCAGAATCCACAAACCAGGCATCACTATCATCCGTTTCAGCAGATAAAGAAACATTGGACACAAACAGTCTAAGATCCCATGAATCAAAATTTCGGGGTTCATCAATATCATCACTAGAAATAAACAATTTGAGATCATGCTTGGAATATTCTTCTGCATAATTACCTGAATGTGTTCTAGGTTTATTCCTAGCCTCATCACTCTTATTCTTATGACATTGTTTAATAAGATGTCCAGGTCGACCATAATAAAAACAACTCTTTGACTCATTCCTCTTGGAGGGAATACCTTGATTCGGCCTTGGGGTTGTCTTCTCTACGATGAACTGCCTCCTATACCTCTTTCTCCTGATCTCCCTCTCACGGATATCTTATTTGACCAGAGTGCCAAATCTTTATTCTGAGGCTTCATATTTGAGCGCCTCTTCCTCTTGCAGCAAAATACCAGTTAATTCATCAAAAGTAGGAGGTTTATCCCTTGTTGGGAGACTTGTTATGAACATCTGATAATATTCTAGCATACCATTTAAGGTAATAGTCACAAGATCAATGATATAAATTGTTTCTCCTATATTTCCTAACTTGTCTTTCACCTCTTTAATGCGACCCAAAAATGAACTAACAGATTCATTTCCATCCATCTTAATTCCTAGCAATTTAGTTTTCAGGAACAGAATATGATTTGTGTTGTTAGTTTCATATAAATCTTTAAGCCTTGTCCATGTTTCAGCAGAAGTGTTAGCATCTCTAATATGTGGAATTATGTTATCTTTAACAGAGATACGCAAAAATACCTTGGCCTTTTTTTCGCGCTTCTCCCAATATTGGATCTGTGTTGTTGTCACACTGATAGCCACATCAGATTTTGCTTCAGATCCCTTCGCAATGGTCCAGACACCATAGCCCTCCATCAGGGTCTGCATTTTGAATTTCCAGTTAATGAAATTCGAGCCATCTAATTTGTTAGCTTCATTGAGGTAGGTCTTTGCTAGAGGATTCACCATCTTTGTAAATGTATGCTCTTCCAACCAAAAAATGGATCCTTGTATCACCAAGCACACTTCAATCTTGAAGGCAGTGAATCACCAAGAATGCATCAGATTTGATTTTCTCATGGCCCTCCTCACAAGCTTGTGACTCAACAAAGAATGATCGCTTCCCACAAACTTTAATTCATGCTTGAAGACTTGTATAGCCTTTGGATCCACTGATATGAATCTAACTAGACTCTCCACAAACTTATGCTTCCCCACAAATGCAATACATACAACACCATTCACGATTTGGTGTGTACACGGTCGCACCAATTCACTAGCACCAAATGGGTATTTTCACACTATTTCCCCTTCAACGAGCCTATAATTGGCGATTTCGGATCGGATCTCATGGTATGAATCCTAGCTTCAAACCCACATGACCTCCTATGATCCTCACGGCTTGTTTGGCCCTCTACCTATCCTCATGGTCTAGAAAACTTACTCTTCCCCCAAGCTCATGCTTTACCTAAGGAAAACGATCATCGAAACACCAGAATTTGAGTTAATGTAGGTCGTGGTCCAGAAGATCGTGGAGAATGGAGGAATTCCTTCTGCATTTTCCTCACCAATCTCACAACTCATCAACATAAGAAGAGGGCTCTCACAACGGATCGGGGCTCTCCTTCCATTCGCAACAAATTCACGTTTTCCAAAGAAAAAATGTCGATGCTCCTCAGAAGAATGAAGAGGAGAACTCCTAGAAAATGGAAGGGGAGGTGTTGTTATCACTCTTAGAGAGTTGAGGGGGGATCTCTAGCACCAAACAACTCTTATATTCATACAAAGGGAGCGTCAGGGATCCATATTTTTCAATTTCATAAGTGTGAGGGCGTTGACGCTCCTCTAACACTGTATAGGGGGGCATTGGTGATTTTTCCAAATCAATTTGAGATCTTTCACTTTGGATATCACCTCAGAGATTTGTATCTCTTCGATCTCCAATATCGCTCTGATACCAATTTAGAATTAGGAGAAACCAACACTGGTGAGGTTACGCTCACAATCTATATTATTAAATGAAGACTGATTACATCATTATATAGGAAACCAATCTACTTAGGCGGTTAAAACTGACACTAGGAAAGTAGGATCTACATTAAACACTACAATAGTTCATCTACGTAACTATCTAGTGCTCCATTATTTCCAAGTATAGCTTCGGATTTATACAAATTTGTTTTTATATCTTTAATGAACAACTAATACATTCATATATATCCTTCAAATTTCGACAAATCTTCACATTGATAAAAATCATCTGCAATTAATTATGAATAACCTTAAATTGTGATAAGAACATTGACTAACCCTAATTTATGTTGCAAACAATCTAATAATTATTTTTTGGATAATGGAATAGTCTTCCCGCAGTTATAATAATAGAAATTATGTATTATCTTCAACACTCCTCCTTAATACTTAATGAGATAATTCCAAGCATATTTCTCATGTAATGAAACTTTTCTCTTGGTAATGCTTAGGTGACAATACTAGCAAGTTGATCATCCATTTTACAAACCTTTAGTTCAAATTATCCTGTTACCACAAGTTCTCTTAGGAAATGATATTTGATATCACTATGTTTAGTGCGACTATGAAATAATGGATTTTTACTTATCGAAATTGTAGATATGTTATCACAATAAATATTTTTTTCATCTTGGTGTTCTTGTTTCAGATTGGTCAATATTCTTTTCAACCAAATTGCTTCACATGTTGTTGATGTTGCTACAATATACTATGCCTTTGTAGAAAATAATTAAACAATTCATTGTTTCTTTGAAGACCATCATACTACCCTTGATCCTGGGCTTAAAACATAACTTGAAGT
Organism: Picea sitchensis; assembly: GCA_010110895.2. Lineage (NCBI taxonomy): Eukaryota > Viridiplantae > Streptophyta > Pinopsida > Pinales > Pinaceae > Picea > Picea sitchensis. The sequence continues at coordinate 23,534 of SNQJ01S0023900.1, read as the reverse complement.
ACTTTTTTAGTTATCAATACATCCATCTCAATAGATATATATATAACCAACCAACCCAAAATTATATGTTGAAATATACCAAATGCAAAAATGGTTTGTTCCATGGACATACTCAAAATTCTTTTTGCTTCTCCAAAGTGGATCTTACTTGAAATAAAGAAATTAAATATAGGATTTAGAATCCACCTTTGTTGTTCCATATTCTACATAAAACTTTTCATTTGTATTGATATATGTCTCAAGGGTTTACAATTTTCCATTTTCCATTTATGAAGAAGATTGTAGAATATTTTTATTATGAAATAACCCAAATTAGTCATTTCAAATTTAGTCATCATAGCATGTCTGAACTCTTCCTCTAACAAAACACTTGAGGATGTATATATCAAGCCATCTACATCTAATGAAACAACAAGTAGATCATTTGTACCATTTGAATTGATATATATTGTGGGTTAGCTTTCACTTCTCTTAAATTCCTTTTTCAGGAAATAATTATCTATCATGATATACTATGCTCTTGGAGCTTGTTTAATCCCATAAAGATACTTATTTAATTTGTAAAATTTAAGTTCATTTTATTTAACTCCGTATCCTTGTGGTTGTTGAGCATAAACATGTTCTTTCAAAACACCATTAAAAATGTTTTATTTCACATCAAACTAATAAATCAAGCATTTGTATTGTGATGCTAATGCTAAAACAATTCTTATTGTATTCAAACTTGAAACAAGACCATATGTTTCATCATAGTATATACCTAGTTTCTGAACAAACCCCTTTTCCACCAACCTTGCTTTGTGGTTATGTAATGACCAATTAGGTGCATACTTTGTTTTCTACACCCATTTTACTCCAATAACTTCTTTTTCATTAGGATAATACACAAAATCCCATGTTTCATTCCTTCTGTTTATTGCAATCTCTTCATCCATTCCTTTGCACCATTCTTCATGTTTTACTACATGTTCAAAGAATCTTGGCTATACTTCAATTGAATACATTAAAGCGAAGTTAGAATATCCATAAATTTCATTTCAGGATTTTACCTTGGAGGAGGACTTGGACTTGAAACAAGTCTTGAAGTTGAAAAAGATGATGGAGTGGACATAGTCTGAGTAGTACTTGGACTACTTGTTGTATTTTTAGCAACAAAAGATTCCTTTTCTTCTATAAAAATTCTTGGATTTTCTTCTTGCACTCCTTGATTCTAGTGCCATTCTTATTTTTCATCAAATAACAAATCACAACTAACAAACAATCTTTAAGTATGTGCATTATACAATATATAATCCTTTGTCTTGAACAACCAATAAATATACATTTCACACTTTTTTCATCTAGTTTCTTCCTTTTTTCATATGGAACATGAAAATTTTCAAATGACGAAGAGGAGGTTTTCTTCTACTCCATGCCTCATAAAAATTCATATTTTTCACACTTCTTGTTGGACATATATTAAGAAGATAAACATATGTAGCTCCAACTTCATGCCAAAAAATGTTTGGAAGACTTTTACCTTTCAACAAGCTCCTAGCCATCTCAACAATTGTCTCATTATTTTGTTCGGTCACACCTTTATGTTGGGGAGTATAACATGTTGTCAATTTCCTATATATGTATTTCTTTTTGAAATAATCATGAAAATCATTAGAATTAAACTCTCCCTGTCTACCTATCTATAATGTCTTTAAAAAATAATTGCTTTTCTTATGAACAACAACTTTAAATTGTTGAAAAATAATAAGGGAATCAAATTTCTCTTTAATGAAATACACCCATGTTCTTCTACTCAAATCATAAAAAAAAATAAGAAAATACTTATTTTTTATGAGTCAAAAGGTTTGCATGGGACCAAATATATCTTGAGTTTGTAGAGTAGTTCAGGCTGAAATCATTGCACCCTATTTTTTTTTTACATTATATCATTGTGAATATGAATACAACTACTTGGTTATCCTAAATCATTTTTCATTGTATCATCACTTAAATCAATGCATTTATTTTTTTGTATTATGTCACTATGTCATTATTGTTGAAGAAACCCCTTTGCCACCAACGTTTCTTGGTCCTTCTATATGGTCCCATCACCTGCATACTTTGTTTTGTACACATATTTTACCCCAATGACTTATTTTTTAGCAGGGGATCCACAAGTTCCCATGTTTCATTCATTTTAATGCTTCCAATATATTCGACCATTACATTGCACCATGATTCATGTTTTACTAAATCTTCAAAGAATCTTGGCTCTATTTCAATCTAATACATTAAAGCAAAGTTAGGATATCAATAAATTTCATTTAAGGATTTTACCTTTACTGAAGGATTACTTGGACTTGAAGCAAGACTTGAAGTTAAAGAAGATGATGGATTCGACATAGTTTCAGTAGTACTTGGACTTCTTATTGGATTCAGAGAAACATAAGATTCATATTACTATATAACAATTCTTGTACTTTCTTCTTGCACTCCTTGATTCCACAACCATTCTTCTATTTCAACAAATAACACATCATGACTAACCAAAAATATTTTAGTATGTGTATTGTACAATCTATAGGCCTTGGTCTCATCACAATAGACAATAAAAATACATTTCACACTTTTTTCATCTAGTTTCTTCCTTTTTTTCATTTGGAACACTCGCATAAGCAATAAAAAAAAAAATGTTTGAAAATGAGTTAAACTAGGTTTTTTTCCACTCCATGTCTCATACAGAGTCATATTTTTCACACTTCTTGTTGGACTTCTACTATTCAAATAAAAAAGTGTAGCTACACCTTCATCTGATAAAATGTTTGGAAGACTTTTACCTTTCAACATGATCCTAGACATATCAACAATTGTCTGATTCTGTCATTCGTCCACACCATTCTTTTTAAAATAATCATTAAAATCATTATGAGTAAACTCTCCCCCTCCATATATCCATAATGTCTTTAAAATATAACTACTTTTATTCTCAACTACATATTTAAATTGTTGAAAACTAATAAGTTATCAAATTTCTGTTTTATGAGAAACACCCATGTTAGTCTACTGAAATCATGCAAAAAATAATAAAATACTTATTTTTGTTGAGTGAAAAGGTTTTCATGGGACCACATATATCTGCATGTACTAGATCCAATGGTTTTGTTTCTCTCCAAGATTTTTCTCCTCGAAATGAGTCTCTATGATGCTTTCCCATAATGCATCCTTCACAAAATTAATCAACCAAATAAATAAGAGGAAATACTTTGACCATTTGCTTATTATTTAGTAACTTAAGCCTCTTATATTTATACTCCGATACCTCATATTCCATAGCCAATAATCATCATCATAACCAACTTTTAATGCTCTATTTGTTTCATAATAAAAATTGAAAGCATAGATTATGTTTTGCAACATGTTAATTTTGGCTATAATCTGATTAGTATTTTCTTTATAATACATCATGCATTCATTGTTATTAAAAACAACACGATATCCTTTTTCAATAATGGCCCCCACATTGAACAAATTATGTCCTAAATCAAGAACATATAAGATGTCATTAATATGGTTTACTTGGCCTTGCTTTGTTTTTGTTGTGATTGTTCCTTTACCTTTAACTTCCTCTTTCTTGTCATCTACCAATATTACTTTAGACTTTGTATATTCATCTATCTTGAAAAAACTATGTTGTTTTCCAGTCATGTGGTTGTTGCAACCAATATCCAAAATCCATACCTCCTTGGAAATCTTGTTAGTTGAATTGAAATCCAAAAACAAGGTGCCCACACCTTCCTTTTCCTCATTAAAATTAACTTTTTGTTTTTTTATTTTCCAAAAATTACACATAATGGATAAATATTTTACAATAGAACTTTAACTTGGGATTTTCAATTTTTTTTACCCCCATCATTATTGTCATTATGTATTCCTTTGTTATTTACATTAAAAACTCTTCCTAGACATATGCCTCCTCTATTTTCTTTCCCTCTTCGTCCTCCATGAGTGTTCAGAACTTCGTCATGGGAAAAATTCTCAACTTCATGACTTCTATCTTTGGAAATATTGGATTTTTCATGAAATGCTTGTTCAAAATATTTTTCAATAGATTTGTTCATCCTTTACTTATGAGATTGAATAAATCCCATAAGATCATTGACATACCACTAATTTAAATCTTATATTCTTCAATAACAACAACAATAGCATCAAATTTTGAAAGAAGACTTCTTAAAACATTTTCAACAATTTTTCAATTTGTTAAATCTTCTCCATAAGATATAATTTGATTCACTATTCCCATAACTCTAGTGAAAAAATCTTTCATAGATTATGAATTCTGCACGAAAAGAGTTTCAAATTATCTTCTAAGATATTGAAATTTAACAACTTTTACCTTATGTTTCCCTTGATATTCTTGTTGTAGCATATCCCATTCCTTGTTTGATCTTGTTGTTGCAACAAGTTTTGGAAAAATAGAATCGTGCACTTCTTGTTGGGTGAAAAAAATACCTTTTGAGTCCTTTTTTTTTCTAATTTCCCTTTATTGATCTCTTTTAACTTGGGTCAATCCATGATGATACATTTCTTTTGTATAACCATTTTTTACCAAATCCCACAATTCATGTCAAAGAAATAAGTTTTTTCATTTCAATGCTCCGAAAACCATAATTCTCACCTTTAAGGATTGGTATTTGAGTCTAGAAAATATTAATACCATTGTTGTTTTTGGCCATTTCTTTAAAATTTAAAACACTCGTGCTAATAGATTCAGTATCCAAGAGCTTCACAAACAAATTTAATCTTTCCCACCACTATAACTTGCACTGATACCAAATGAAAAATTATGAGGAGACTATTATAATCAGAAAAACAAAAAATACAAAAATTGAAACAAAACATCAATGATTTCAATGCTTCAGATTCTTCCTTCTTATTCCTTCTCTATTTCTCATATATTTAATGAACAACTAATACATTCATATATAGCCTTCAGGTTTCTACAAATCTAGAAATTGATAGAAATCAGGTGCAACTAATTGTAACCATGTGACAAAATTATGAATAACCTAAAAATTATTTTGAGAACTTGACTATCCTACTTTATGCTAAAATAATCTTGTCAAATTTTTCCAACAATGTGAAAATAATGTTCCAATGATTACAATAATAGAAATAAAAGCATTATCTTCAACATAAATATATGTTGTTGAATAATGCTTCTGACTAAACTATGTCTCTATATATATATATATATATATATATATATATATATATATATATATATATATATATATGTTTTGAATTGGTTTTTCACTAATTTATTAATAAATTCATTTCTCTCGATAAGTTGGTTTTCACTAATTTATTAATAAATTCATTTCTCTCGATAAGTATCTAACAGTGGAAAAAATATAGAGGATTAATTTCCTTCCTATCATTTGTTTAATTAATTATTTCACTGACTAACTTTTCATAGTGATACTAAAATCAATATAAAGGGTTAATGTTTTTCTCAATTAGTTAATGAACTTAATCATTTTCCATTGTATTATCACTAAAATCATCACACCCTATTTTTTCACATTATATCATTCTTAAAATAAATACAACTACTTGATTATGCTAAATCATTTTCATTGTATCATCACTTAATTGAATGCATATTTTTTTGTATTATTTCATTATGTCATTATTGTTTAACAAACCCCCTTTTCCAACAACCTTGCTTTTTGTTTTTGTATGAACCCATCAATTGCATATATTGTTTTGTACACCCATGTTACACCAATGAATTCTTTTTCAGTGGGAGGATCCACAAGTTCCCATGTTTCATGCCATTTGATTCTTGCAATCTCTTCATCCATTGCTTTGCACCATGATTCATGTTTTACTACATATTCAAAGAATAATGGCTCCACTTCAATCCAAGACATGAAAGCAAGGTTAGAATATCCCTAAATTTCATTTAAGTATTTTAACTGTCTTGGAGGAGGACTTGGAATTGAAGAAGGACTTTGATTTGAAGAAGATGATGGAGTGGAGAGAGTCTGAGTAGTACTTGGACTAGTTGTTTGATTTCTAGAAACAAAATATTCATTTTCCTATATAAAAATTCTTGGAATTTCTTCTTGCACTCCTTCATTCCAATCCCATTCTTCTTTTTCATCAAATAACACATCAAAATTAACCAACAATATTTCATTATGTGGATTAAAAAATCTATAGGCCTTTTTCTCCTCACAATAGCCAATAAAAATAAATTTCACACTTTTTTCATCTAGTTTCTTCCTTTTTCATTTGGAACATGATAATAAGAAATACAATAAATAACATTCAAATGAGAAGCACCAGGTTTTCTCCCACTCCATGCCTCATATAAAGTCATGTTTTTCACACTTTCTATTGGACATATATTGATAAAATAAATAGATGTAGCTACAACTTCAGCCCAAAAAATGTTTATAAGTTTTTTACCTTTCGACATGCTCCTAGACATCTCAACAATTTTCTAATTCTTTTGTTTAGCCACACCATTCTTTTGGGGAGTATAGCCTCTTGTAAATTTCTTATTTATTCCATTCTTTTTTAAATAATCATCAAAATCAATACAAGTAAACACTCCCCCTCTATTTGTCCATAATGTCTTTAAAACATAACTACCTTGCTTCTCAACAACAACTTTAAATTGTTGAAAAATAATAAGGGCATCAAATCTCTTTTTAATGAAATACACTCATGTTATTCTACTAAAATCATCCACAAAAATTAAAAAAAAATCACTTATTTTAGTTGACTGACAAGGTTTTTATGGGAACAGATATATATGGATGTACTATCTCCAATGGTTATGTTTCTCTCCAAGATTTTCCTATGGAAATGAGTCTCTATGATGCTTTCCCATAATGAATCCTTCACAAACTTGATCAACACAATCTGTAAGAGGAAATGCATTGACCATTTGTTTATTATGTAGTAACTTCAAGCCTCTTATATTTAGATTCCAATACCTCATATTCCATAGCCAATAGTAATTATCATAGCCAACTTTTAATTCTCTATTTGTTTCATAAGAAAAATTGAAAAAAAATATTATGTTTTGCACCATGTTAATTTTCTTGATAATCTCATTATGATTTTCTTTATCATATATGATGAATTCATTGTTCTTAATAAGAAAAATATATCAATTTTCAGTCATTTCCTCCACACTCAACAAATTATGTGCTAAACCGGGAACATATAGGACATCATTAATATAATTTACTTGGCTTTTCTTTGGTTTTACTATGATTGTTCCTTTACCTTTAAATTCTACTTGATTGTCATCTCCCAAGAGTACCTCAGACTTTGTAGATCCATCTATATTGACAAATATTTATTTGTTTCCAATCATCTGGTTGTTGCAACCAGTCTCCAAAATCCATATCCTTGGAAACCTTGTTAGTTTAATCAGAAGCCAGAAACAAAGTTCCTGCATCTTCGTTTTCCTCAGAAAAATTAGCTTGTTCCTTTTGTCTTTTCCAACAATTACATTCATCATGGACAAATACTTTAGAGTAAAAACTTTCTACATGGGATTTAAAAAAAAAAATCGTCCATCATTACTATCATTCTATCTTTCTTTTTTATTTGCATTAAAAACTCTTCTGCACCCTCTGCCTCATCTATTTGGTCGTCCTCTTTATTGAATTTTTGCAACTTTGGGAATTTATTATCCATAATAATCCATTATAGAAGACCCTATAATGCACTAGAAATAAATAGAAGACAATAAGATGAAGTCAACTCCATTGAAGCATTGAGAAACACCTCTAAAAGAAACAAAATAAATAACATAAAGTTAAAAGACAAAAATGACAAGTTGGCCCTGCCACTAAATTAAGGTGAATTAAATTAAGGTGAATTGAATAGTATAAATAAAGTTAAATTCATCTCATCATATCTCCTCTTGTAGTGCGCATTAGTCAGTCGCAATTGCAGTTGCCAATTTCCAATTGTGTTAGTTTTGTGGTGCACTATCTTGTTTTAATGAAGCACCATACTTGAGGGATATTCCTCAAACTAGGGTGAAAATTTATATGAGATTGGAACTCTTTATTTGTATGGTAATGTAGTCGTGAACTTGGATTAAATTTCTTCTAGAGAAAATTTTGTTGGGTTTTTCTCCTGAGTTCGGGTTTCCCAAGAAAACTTTTGTTTCTATTCTGCATAGTTATTTCTCGATGATTCTGTTATTTCTGCTACAATTTTATTTCACTTATAATTTTTAGTGTGTAATTAATCTACGATAACTGTGGAACTAAAATCTATTTGAAATCATGAAGTAATAATTATCACATTTGGAAAGTAGAAAAATCAACATGGTATCAAAGCAAGTTGAGAATTTCCATTGCACATGATATTTACCACTACGCCAACATGAACTTGTCAATATCATTGATAACTTATTGTAAATTCATTGGGACTAACTCCACCACATAAAAAATCTCCTTTCTCCAATGCATTTATAGTACCTATCAGATTGTAATTTGCTGAAATTTGAAATTTCACCCCAAACTAACTACAACAGTTTGTGAAGCTCACTGAAAATTTATTGGGATAAGTTGGGAAATTTTTGGCATAAAGAAACTCACCCTTTCCTAGCACACCCACTTCATCTCTCATACTGACAATCCATCAAAATTGAAATTTTAGGGTATTCAGGCTTATTGACATTTTCCTAGACATTGAACCTTTTGTTTCAAATTTTGTGATTTCTTCTTGTCAAGATGATGGACACCCTAAGATATTGGAGGAAACATTGATGGTGTCTACTGTAGTGTATGACATCTCAAAATAAAATGGAACAACAACAACAAGACTCGAGGTTTTCATATCATGTTTGATTGCTACATAAGTAAATGTTGTAACTGGGACATCAATATTTAGAGGTCTATTAGTGTTGAGTACTTTTAGTATAAAATGTGTAGTAACACTTGAATATTTTTGGTATTATGATCATTATGTAAATTCTCATTGTTTAATACTAATGATGCACTTGTTTTCAAGATGAATTAATCTCTTCTCTAGCCTAGTAACCCCATGAACGAGGTTAAATGCCATGGAGGTTACCATGGAGATGTTCTTGTTTTTTTTCTTGTTCTAGGAAAATTACCATGAAGGAATAATTGGTCAGAACACTAGAAAAGTGTTGTTCTTGTATTTTTTTGGCTCTTATTCTGAGCAGGTCACAGGTGATATATCTAAGAGGGAGTTATAATGATGATTGTTATTTTTCCTATCCGTGTTTTTGTTCTTCTTATTTTTTCATGCAGGTCACAGGTAGTAGCTCTAATATAGAGCTATAGTGACAGTTGCATGTGGAAATAGGTTAGATGGTATATGTTTTGAGACATGGAGCATACTATCTAGACATCACAGTATACATCCATCCATTGAAGGAGAAGAGGATGAAGTTAGAACATTCTGGAAAGAAGGGTACATTTTGTGGGATAGAAAATATGTAACGACCCCTTCGTTAGATTGATAGAAAATATGTAACGACCCCTTCGTTAAGTCTATGAATAGCGAAGTACAATCGGAAAAAAATTCTTTTTTTTTTTGAAATAAGAAATTAACAACATCACCTAATTCATATCGATGCAAAAACACATGACATCATAACTAAGGTGACACATGATCAGAATATAAACAACTCTACAATATCATTGCGGAACGAAATTGCAAACTATAATGCCAACCAATCTCATCATATTATCACCAA
>SNQJ01S0023899.1:128236-144800 GCA_010110895.2 Picea sitchensis | reverse complement strand
AGATGATGGACTGAGGATATTACTATTGTTTTTTGAGGATAATAATGAATTGAGGATTTTACTATTGTCTTTTGAGGATTATGATGGATTGAGGATTGATCCAGGACATGATGATGGATTGATGATGCATTTAGGATTTGATGATGTTGATACAAATCACCCACACAAAGTTTTGGATTGGTTAGTTTGACCTTCAACAATTTGGTATTTTTGAGTATTTTCAAGGGTTTGATGATATTTTGATGGATTTTCAAGATATTGGTATGGATGGATGGTTTTCCACATTTTGGCATCAGAGGATTCAATCACTTGTAAATTTATGACTTGTGTGACTGTTCGACACCTTGGTCGATGGTTTGGTTTTAAGATATGGAGAGTACTAGTAGTTCACCTTGTTTACTTCTCAACATATTTTGTTAGGATTATGATTTACTGATTGTTTATCACTCACAAGTTTTCATATATAGTTTTTTACAAGACATAAGATTGGGATATTGATCAATATTTTTTTTCTGTCAACCAGATTATTGATAGATTTTTATGTTTCATTTTCTAAGAGAAATTTTGTGAACACATTTATTCACTTAATAGTCTTCATACTTCAAAGGATGGTCTTCATACCTAGCAGAGGATAGATTATTCTTCTGCAATTTTTCTTGGAATATAAGGTTGTTGAGAATTTTTAGGTTTTGGTATGTGTTGGACTTGTAGTCAATTCACTTCTCATCATAGTTTTCTCTCATAGGTTTTGGGTTCAGATTAGTGAACACTTGTAGGATATTTGGCTCATTTGTTGTATAGTGCGATTTCCAAATTTGTTTTTTGGCATCCACTTTTGGAAGTTTTTTGGGTGGATCTTCATCGACACTCATGAGATTTCAAACCATGAGTATCAAGTTCAAGACTTGGATATGTTATTAGCTTTTGCATTAGTATTTTTTGCTTAGCTGGTATACTTGTACATACTTATGATTCGGGGGGGTTGCTAGCAATTTTTCTCCTAATCATTAAGTCCTAAAACACCTTATGTTTATCTTGGTATATATTCATTATTAGAAATAACATATGATTAGTTATGTGGAACATTAAAGATGGTTATCAAAGGATTGTACTATATATTTTATTATCATGTGAATAATATTGAGAATAATGATTTTGGATTTGTTCCTTTCTTCTTGTTCTTGATATTCTTATTCTTAATTATGTCCTTCATGAATGATAGAATTTGGGGTTTCCTCCTTATGGCGACACCTGATAATCTAGTAGTTCTAATTAATCGTGCCCCATCAATCCTGAGATCAAAATGATTCCCATACCAATAATGAAGAAGTATTGGTGCATTGGTCTAAAATATTTTTTAGAGCAATAAAATGGTGGTGGCCTAGAAGGCATGTCAAATGAAGCAGTCATTATGGTGGTGTTGGCCCCTAATAAACACACAACCTCATTCATTGGGAAGGATGTTATGTGCCCTTCCCAAGATTCTTCCTTTTGAAAAGCTAAAGGTCTTTCTCTTTGCCTCCCTTATTGAACACTTAGACAATATTGAAGGAAGAGGAATATTTGAAGTGACCAAGGTTCTATCTTGATGGTTGGATACGAGATTTTGGGCTCAAAAGAATGGTCTTGTTGAACCCCTACAAGGCACTAATCAGGCTCGATGATGAAGGCATGGAAAAGGAAATGGACTACTTTTCTATTGATATTCAATGAAGGTAGCATTATAGAATGTCCAAGGGACTGTGAACTGTCATAAAAAATCAATGGTTTTAAAAGATAGAAATTTGATCCCTAGTCCAAATATTATGTTTATAAGAAGTTAATATCATTGAATTTTTACTCAAAACAACCTTGAATGTTATATGGTTTATGATTTTTTTTTTCTAGTCATATGGATGGCAAGGGGAGGTTGCTACCAAGGTATGTTTTAAGGATTCAAATATTATACCAATTATAGTATTCTAGGTGAATATTTTAGTTCGAAAAAACCATCCATATAGATATGTAGGTGAATATTCATATAAAAAGATACAATTTACTATTAAATATTGTAAAGTTTAGCGTTACCAACATAATAATATTTTATGTAAAAAAATAGGTGAACTTTTAAAAATAAAATGACCAAGTTACAAATATATATATTTTAAAAATGGCTGAAAAATGGCCAATTGGCAAAAATCCACCACTAAAATATACCTTTGTTGCTACTTTGGATTGTCCCAACCTTCCTTATTTTGTTTTGGGTTGGGGCACAATTTCATTGTAGAGACTTGTATGGATTATGTTGAGCTTAGGTGGTCAAACACTTAGCCTTACCACCATTGTGTACAATGATGAGAAAAGGGTTTCATTTTGAAATTGGATGGTTGATAATCTGTCAGTGGCTCAATCATTATTTTGTGGGGATTTTTATGGAATACTCGTCCATGCCCTTTGAGCCTACAAATAAGTACCCATTGGATCTAGTTTTGAATTTTGACCACTAACTTATCAAGCTCACCATATTGAACAAGTTAGATTCTAAAATGAACCCAACCAACTACTAGTGCATGCTAAGTGAGGAATTAAAGATGAAACAATAGAATTTAAACCTATAACTAAGGGAACCATGGGAGAAAATTATTATGTTCATTCATAAGCAAATTCGTATTGAAATCATGCATGAATTCTTCATCAATATGGATTCCAAATAATTAATTTCCATAGAAGTAAACAATATTTAAACACTTATCTTTTAAAAAAGAGTGGTAAAAGATCGTCTACATAAGAGCGATTCACAAACCAACCATAGGCATATGTTATAGATTCCACCCCAAGTGGGGCTATGAGACCACCAATATGAATAATCAACCATGGGCTTAATCACACTTATCGCAACCTGCAACATTCAATGACTCGGTCAATTTTCTCATTACAAGAAACTCCAGGGGATACATCTAGCCTTCAATCAACAATGAAACCCTATTATGATAGCCATGCACAACAAATTTTGTGAATTTACCTTCTCTGATATAGAATGCCTCGGGAAATTGATACAAGCTTGTGTTCTTGTGTAGGAAAGAAGAACACACTATTGATTTCCCTCTAGGAAATCTCAGTGAGACAATTCTTTTGCTTAGAGAAAGTTAGTAAACAACAAAATCATGCAAGTGATAGGTTCGTATCTTGTCCTAGCCTTTATGCTCACACACAACCTTCCCAATTCTTGGATCCTTGGTGTTGGTTACAAGGAATTGTAGACTTGGGATCCCTTACAATATTAGAACATAGAACAAGAATATAAAAGAATGGATAATGATTGTAATATGACAAGGAAGGAAAATGGAATGAGAAACTTCTACCTTTGCCCAAAATAGTTCTTGTTACCCCCTCTCACCTAGGGCTAACTAGAAGAGATCATGTATCATGGCCCATAATGAATAAAATGATCTTGCTGATGATGATGATCAAAATTCTCCACAGGCAGTAGACTATTAGCCCCTCATATGCCTCCCTCCTCATTCAACTCAACTTATCACACCTTATCGACATGGTTCATCACATGATGGTGGTCCAGCATATTGTGAGGTACACTAGTCATTGTTTCATATAAAGTGTCATATTTAACGCATTTGCATGTGAGTAAGCATCATGGGTTGAATTTGGATAATGAATCATAAGCTCCAAAGTTATGTTGTTTTCCTTGTTTCACCTTGGTGACCATCATTAGTGTCCTAGTCTTGTGTTGTCACTCTTAGGTAACATGGGTACTACTAGGAGGTTTTGATAAGGGTAACATACCTTCCCCCTCCCATACTTAACACTTATCATCATGGGGCCTTCCGTAGTGTAGTAGACTTCGATAATGGTTTTACATGTATCCCAAAAGGACCCGTGGTTCATTCTCCTATGAGAAGAAGGGATAGAATGTCGAGGTTGATGCAGATTCTATAAAAAATGAATAAAATAAAGAAAGAAATATGGGATAATGTGTTGGAGTCCTATAACCATAGGTAACTTGATTCTTTAGCTATTTATTTGGCGTTGCTCCTATGACGAAGACTTCTGGCTTGCTGGGCTCGATTGATTCCTTTTCCCCCTCCATCCATTTCACCCAATCCTTCATCACCCTGTTGCATCCTTCATCCACCTCTGCGCCTTGTCCATTTATCCCACTGGCTACATCTCGCCCACCACTTATCCCTGCATAAACAAACTTAGGATAAAAAACATTAGGTTAATAATAAATGGTTAGTGACATTTTTTAATAGTAATTAGCATAATAAAGTAAATTCAGTTAGATTAATGTAGTTAGATTAATAAAATTAGATTAAACTTATTAATAATAAATAAATTATTAATTAATTAATTAATAATTAATAAATAAATTAGTTTGTTAATAATTAGGTTGGTTTATTAGAATTAACATTAATTAAAAAATAAAAACAATATAAAACATATAACAAATAATTTAAAAAACATAAAAACAAATAAAACAAAAAGTAATTAAATTAAAAAGTAAACATAATAAAACAAAACTAAAAACATTAATTAAAATATAATAAACAATAAAAACAAATATTAAAATAAAACAAAAACAAAATAAAATAAAACATAAATAAAACAAATAACAAAAACATATATTTAAAAACAATAAGAAAAAACAAACAATAAAAAAAAAACCAAAATACATTATATCCTTAAGTTTTAAACACTCACACACTCCCCCATAGCTCGGACCCCCCCACGTCACATCACCACCAAGGGGTCTGAGCAAGTGGTATTGCAAGGGACAAGTGTCACCTCATGGTGAAACCGGACCCCCTCCTAATACCATTTACTACCTCAGGGGGGTTCGATATACCACTTTATCCCTTTAAAAACTGTTTTTCCCAAATAAAACCATTTTTTTCCAGTTTTACTTGTTCGTCTTTCAAGATTTATTTCGGGAAAACAGGGACGAATTTTCAAAATCAGAGAGAGGTTTTTGTTCATAACGGACTGAATAACAATAACCTTTCCCAGATATTACACAGGTGCTAGAAGTTTGGAGAATCAAATCCATCTTTGAGCCCCATTTTTCAGTTTTTCGTGTTTTCTTGTTTCAATCATGATTTTGCGGGAGCTGTTTCGGCGAGCTGGAAATGAATTTGGAAAAATAGAAAGAGGTTTTTGTCCAGAACATGATAATATACAATAAACTCTTTCATTTTATACACAAGTGTGACCGTTGAGGAGAAAAAAATGTCTGAGTCGACCCCTTTTTTCAGCAGTTCGACTCGTCTTTCATGGCTGACAATTCAAGATTTTCAGGGATTTGTTTCTATTTTTGGCTGAGGTGGTTGAATTCGACTTCCTGAGCCTGAGGATATTCTGTTCTATATATTTTAATAAGTCAAATGTACAATGGTTGATCAGTGGGGGACCATGATTTAATTTTTGTAAAATAGCTCATAGAGCCTCTTTAAATCAAATTTCAGTGATACTAGTCAAGCTTTCAGGATTCCTGTGGCATATCTTTTTGGTGAAGTGTCTCTTCTGTAATATGTTTTCCCTGTCACATACTGTTTTCTTTCTGAATTATTCAACAGAAGATTACGATTAGAATTTTTTTTAAAATACACTATGTTTCTGGCTTTGGATAATTTTTGTGTTTTCTATTAGATAGTTGGTTTCAGAATTCTTAATTGCTCTGATACAATCCTCTTTCCTCACCTTTTCTTTCATATCATACAACAATTTCAAAGAATTCAACAAGGTGACTATCTTACCCTGTGAGTTTTCCCTGTAGAAACTATCTTGATGGGATCATGCCTCTTTGACTCCATTGCCCAATGGACCTCCTTTCATGTTCCATCCAACCAATTTTAAAAACCAAACCTCTGTACAATAATAACTAGCCTAAAATTCCCAACAAAAAAATCTAGATCAGACAGAGAGAGCCCTCTCTAAGTCTTGGAGGGCTAGATCCAGGACTCCAAGTGGTTTGATGTTACCTCTATGACTACCTCCACAACCTTGGGAAAATTACAGAGTGCTAACAGAGTGGCAACTCCATCGGGGAATGAGATTTCAGGTTCTCCAGAAAAGTATATCCGGTTCAGATTTGACTTCTTTTGGTGAACAAAAGCCAAACACAAGAAGGTTGTATCATTCACCTGGCAATTCCATTGTCTATTGAATTTAGAAACAAAAATTTACTGGCGACTCCAATCAACTCCAGATCAGTTCCAATTCAAAGATTCCACTGGAGGAGGAACCTGAAACATGACCAGACCATCTCAAAAGATCAGGTATGCAAGCTGGAAGTTTATCTAAGATATGATAGGTTTCATTTTTAATTATTTCTTCCCTTCTCATGATCCTGATCCAGATGTTACTGCCAAAATTTATGAAGACCATGTTCAACCTAATGAGCCTCAATAGGTTAACCCTAGTGTTACAATCCTTGTACATACTGTTACACCTGTAAAAATCTGATATATATACAAGCCTCTTGTCTTACCTCCCATACTCCATGATTTCCCTACCAACTACTTCCAATATATTCCTATATTTGATGGAGAATATGGCTACATCACTGCTAAAACACAAATTCAAGGTTTTGAAATTTATCTTGACCTTTTTGAGGTGGGAAAAAGTGATGTTAGTATTAGGATTTTTTCTTTATCTTTGCAAAATAGAGCTAAGAAATGGTATAAAGATCTACCAGTTGCAAGCATTAGTGATCTAAATCAGTTTGTGAAAGTTTTCTTGGATCAATGGGTGATCAAGAGGAATCCCTTCCTCATTTTGGAAGATTATAATCACTTGAAAAGACAACCAGGAGAAACAGTGCAACAGTTTTAAGCTAGATTTAATCAAGTTTACAATTCCATGCTTGTTGATATAAGAACACCTCCTGGTTTAGCTCTCTTACGTTACTCAGATGCCTTTGATCCAGAGATGGCATTTCAATTGAGAGAAAGGGACACTACAACACTCAAGGAGATGCAAAACAATGCAATTAGTGTGGAAGCCAATTTATTGATCAAAAGGTCAATGTTGAAGGTTGAAGAAAGGAAGAAAATATCAAAGGAGCAACTGAAATCTTCAGAAGCTAAACTGGACATTCTAGCCAGCACCATGGAAGAAATGTTACACAGGATTAGCATAAGAGAACAACTTGTTGTTCAAAGGCATCATGTCCCATTGATTACAGAGAAAGAAAGGATCAATGTTCCCAAACACTTTGTAGCTCACCCTTGGTATCATGGATTGGAAAATGATCATTTCATGTATTCAATTCACAACACAGTCAAAGATGAAACCCATCTCAACTTGCAAAGGAACAACCAACTGATGTGACGTGCATGTTTGATGACATTTCTTACTTGGATAATCTACCCAAGTATGATCAATATGATGATGATTATGTGGTTGAAATAGATGTTGACTGTTCAAAGCAATCAACAACATGTTGTTGGCAGGAAGAAGATCAGTTACAACTCAAATATGACAATCAGTCTGTGCATATTGATTATGACAACAAGGAGGAAAATACATCAAATATCAGAGTAAGTGAAAGATCTATGCCTTTATGTTTCTCTTCATGTCAAATTATGAGAGAAAAGTATACACAAGTCATTGATATTAAAGATGAAGAATGTTCTAATCACTCAATTGAAGATGTCATTGAGGATATGGAAGTTGTTCTAGACCCGGAATTGCAACCCTTGAGCTACATTGATTTTCAAATTCCAAATGAAAGCTTAGAGCCCGAGACAGAGTATGATTTAACCCAAAATAACTTTGTACCATTAAGCTTTAATTCATTTCAATTTTTGAAGAATTTTTTTAATCATGTCATGGATGATAAGCACACAGAAGATCATGAACTTTCATTGGAACCAATGCAGCAAACATCTCAGTTCCTACAAGATCCAGTAGCTGATTTCTTGGACGACTTGTGTTGTCAAAATCATGGTTCATGGGCTAGCTATGAACTTAAAAGAGGTTATGATATAGACTTGATTAGGAATTTTCTTTCATGGTTTGTTCCAGCAAGAGTCTCATTTCAATGTTCACCAAAACATTTGTAGCCATATCAGGAATTGTATAACGATGTAAAAAGCTTATGTGTCATACCCAATTATGACGATAAATTCGTTGAAAGTCAAGAAATAGGTCATGTCTTTCCTGATCCAATAGCTGACTACATGGAAGATTTTTTCAGCATAAAAGATCAATCATGTTTTCAGCAGTGGCCATTACACTTTGTAGTTTTGATTCTGTGGGTAAAAGGTCAAGTTGTCTTTTTTATTGTGCTAATAAATAGTCAAGCAATCCACTTGTCTCAACAACTACTTTACTGGCTTCATTGGCATTTTTCTATTATTTGGTTCAACATGATTTTCAAAAGTATAGAGTAATAAGCTCATCCCTTTGAGCATCCCTTTCAACAATTTTTCAATTTCAAATTTCAGTTTTCAGTTTGATATGGTCTCAATTGAAAGATTAACATAGGTACAAGTTGTAGAATAATATTTTGGGATCAACCCAATGGATAAAGCATTGGTCTGCATGTTTAGAGTTCAGTGGTTCTTTTCACCTCCTGAAAGAGCTGCCATCCCCAGGTGGAGCCTATGTTGGAGTCCTATAATCATAGGTAAGTTGATTCTTCAACTGTTTATATGGTGTTGCTCCCGTGACGAAGACATCTAGCTTGCTGGGCTCGGTTGAATTCTTTCCCCCCTCCATCCATTTCGCTCGATCCTTCATCACCCTACTGCATCCTTCATCCACCTCTACGCCTTGTCCATTTATCCCATTGGCTACATCTCGCCCACCACTTATCCCTGCATAAACAAACTTAGGATAAAAAACATTAGGTTAATAATAAATGGTTAGTGGCATTTTTTAATACTAATTAGCATAATAAAGTAAATTCAGTTAGATTAGTGTAGTTAAATTAATAAAATAAAATTAAATTTGTTAATAATAAATAAATTAATAATTAATTAATTAATAATTAACAATTAAGTTAGTTTGTTAATAATTAGGTTGGTTTATTAGAATTAACATTAATTAAAAAATAAAAACAATATAAAACATATAACAAATAATTTAAAAAGCATAAAAACAAATAAAACAAAAAGTAATTAAAGAAAAAAATAAACATAATAAAACAAAACTAAAAACATTAATTAAAATATAATAAATAATAAAAACAAATATTAAAATAAAACAAGTCCCTGAGGTGTAGGACATTCGGTGACGGAGTGTGTTGTTAAGCCACTCCGTGTTGAAAAGTCACCGGTTCGAAACCTACGGGAAAAAAAAAATCCAAACATGTTAAGGATTGGTGTGGCTCAGGCCGGGTGTGATCCCTGCGTGATTTTGACGGCTTAGATGCCCCTGAGTCGCGGTTTCTCAAGCCAGAGGTTAATTCCGATGCCATGAAGGTCCGAACCAATTAACAAACAAAAAAAAATATTAAAATAAAACAAAAACAAAATAAAATAAAGCATAAATAAAACAAATAACAAATACATATATTAAAAAACAAAACGAAAAAACAAAATACATTATATCCTAAAGTTTCAAACACCCACGCACTCCCCATAGCTCGTACCCCCTCACGTCACATTACCACCAAGGGGTCCGAGCAAGTGGTATTGCAAGGGACAAGTGTCACCTCATGGTGAACTCAGACCCCCCCTCCCAATACCATTTACCACCTCGAGGGGTCCGATATACCACTTTATCCCTCTAAAAATCGCTTTTCCCAAATAAAATTGTTTTTTTTGTCAGTTTTACCTGTTCGTCTTCCGAGATTGATTCCGGGAAAACGGTGACGAATTTTCAAATTTCGAGAGAGGTTTTTGTTCAGAACGGGCTGAAGAACAATAACCTATCCCATATTTTACACAGGTGCCAGAATTTGGGAGAATAGAAGGAATATTTGAGCCCCATTTTTTAGTTTTTCATTTTTTCCTGTTTTAGTGATGATTTTGCGAGAGCTGTTTCGGCGAGCTGGAGATGAATTTGGAAACATCGTAAGAGGTTTTTGTCTAGAAAATGCTCATATACAATAAAATATTTCATTTTATACACAGGTTTCACCGTTGAGGAGAAAAAAATGTCTGAGTCGACCCCTTTTTTCAGCAGTTCGACCCGTCTTTCATGGCTGATAGTTCAAGATTTTCAGGGATTTGTTTCTATTTTTGGCCGAGGTGGTTGAATTTGACCTCCTGAGCCTGGGGAGAGTCTATTATATATATTTTAGTAAGTCAAATGTACAATGGTTGATCAGTTGGGGACCATGATTTAATTTTTGTAAAATAGCTCACAGAGCCTTTTTAAATTAAATTTCAGTGATACCAGTCAAGCTTTCAAGATTCCCGTGGCATATAATTTTGGTGAAGTGTCTCTTCTGTAATATGTTTTCCCTGTCACATACTGTTTTCTTTCTGAACTATTTAACAGAAGATTACGACCATAATTTGTTTTAAAATACACTATGTTTCTGGCTTTGGATAATTTTTGTGTTTTCTACTAGATGGTTAGTTTCAGAATTCTTAATTGCTTTGATACAATCCTCTTTCCTCACCTTTTATTTCACATCATCCAACAATTTCAAAGAATCCAACAAGGTGCCTATCTTTCCCTGTGAGTTTTCCCTGTAGAAACTGTCTTGATGGGATCATGCCTCTTTGACTCCATTGCCCAATAGACCTCCTTTCTTGTTCCAGCCAACCAATTTTAAAAACCAAACCTCTGTACAATAATAACTAGCCTAAAATTCCCAACAAACAAATCTAGATTAGATAGAGAGAGCTCTCTCCGAGTCTTGGAGGGCTAGATCTAAAACTCCAAGTGGTTTGATGTTACCTCTATGACTACCTCCACAGCCTTGGGAAAGTTACAGAGTGCTAACATAACGAATGGACAACTTTAAAAGCCAAAGGCCAGCTTGAGCTCTACCCCCTCTCCATGAGATGATTTCCCCTAGTCTTAATGCATTGAATTCATATCAATTAAAAGGACTTAATCCCAGTAAGAAAAGAAACGATTGAAACCTAAAAAGGGGACTTGCAACACAAAAAAATGAATATCAAAAAGAAAGAAAGGGGTTTGGATTACACACAATGTAGAGAAAAGGGTATCTCAAGTAGCAAGTGCTCACTCTACAAAGGCGCTCATGGAAACAGATGGAGCATGATATATTGCATGTCAATGACTCCATTACCATGAAGTAAGCCCAACACGTTTTCATCACCACACTTACACTTAGATAGGTTTCTTGGAAAATATCCCTCTACCTAGGTACTAACACACTTAGTAAGGTCTTTTTATTTCCTCCCATACCTAAACTTGTCAAATTACATAAAGTCTGAGCTAATGTGAATTTTGAAGGGGATATATAATGTGAATCACTCATGTGGCTTACTTTGTATGATTATAAAGACTCTTGTCCCTTGTAATTATTGGTCTTGCTTGATTCTATGGATTTTGACTTACTTGGGTGCTTGACATGGTCCTTTGGAGGACATCCTTATGATTTCACCCAGGATGTTGTGCATTGAATATAGAGTGTTGGGTCATGTGATGATTTAACATGTTTAAATACATCCCCTCATACCTCTTGGACCATAGATGATGGACATATGAGCTCTCATTTTGCAAATATAGTCATATTGGTTTATAGATGGGCATGAAACCAACATCTTTGACATTGCACCTCGAAGCTTGTTAGGCATTGGATGGAGGACGTTGCACTTGGAAATGATTGGACACCATTCAAAGAGGTGATACATCTTCATTTCACCTTCGATATTGACCATTTTTTTGGCGTCATTTCATGCTTGCACGCGTCCTTCTTAACGTTGGTGAGTTTAGAACCAGGGTTTTTCCATAGTTGACCAAAAAAAATCCCAAAGAACCGACATATCAATCTTTAGACAAGGCTGAAGAAGGTCTCACTTGAGACATAATGAGGATCACAGAGACCATCTAGTCTTGTGACATGGATGAAGGGATAAATACACATGGATCCATTCAAGTTAACATTCATGTACTCCATTAACATCAATTTAATATTAATCAATAAGTAAAACAATACACACATATATCCAAATAACACATGAGTGACACACGATAGATTAGAACTACTGCAACTTTATTATTTCTTGCATTCCATATAACACAAACATAATTAAGCAAACTATATTCAACAACAACAAAGTCTCATGTCCTCTTTAGATAACTCCCCAGGGTTACAACATACTATGCTATATGCATCCTTTTAGACCTCAAACATATGATAGAATCATATTTATATCTACCAACATTACAACATTACAAAGGATCAGAGTGAGCTCGACATACAACAAATAACTTAATGAATCATCTAAGTGAGTGTCCAACTCTCTAACTCTATTTATGAGGTCGTTGCTTCCTTTTATAACTTTCTCTACTCAGGAGTTTTGTCTCTTTCTACTCTGCTCCACTCGCTCTACTAAAAAACTTCCTCGCACGCTTCTAACACCTCCCTGCAGTCCACATAGCCTTCTAGAATCAGGGAAATATTAACCATACTTCCAACTCATCTTCCGTTAGCTCCATGTTCCCTTGTGCTGATGGCAGTAATCATTCGAGAAAATTTCCCGATGATTCATTTCTTGTTCTAGTGTGCATCTTCTTGATTTCTGGTGCAACCGAAAATACTCAGGTCGACGTGCATTTGGTATACTTCAGGCTCGACACACAATGTAAAAACTTGGTCCGATTCACACTTCTTTTCCTTCTCCGCACATTATCTTAGGTACATGCCAACCTTGAATGGGTGCGTACAAAACTTGGGATGAGTGTACAAAAAATTTGGAAATTTGTTTGTGCACGTGTGCAAGATTAACCCAAACCTTTGGGTGCCAACAGGCCCCC
This sequence comes from Picea sitchensis, assembly GCA_010110895.2. Taxonomy (NCBI): domain Eukaryota; kingdom Viridiplantae; phylum Streptophyta; class Pinopsida; order Pinales; family Pinaceae; genus Picea; species Picea sitchensis. The sequence continues at coordinate 131,897 of SNQJ01S0023899.1, read as the reverse complement.
ACCAATATTACTTGGCTCATCCTTGAGATGAAAACTTTGTGTGGTAAAGGGATTTTTTTTGAGTAAGAGAAAATCACATGACCTGGTGAAGTTGTTACCTTACACTGGTTTGGGAAGACAACTTCATTAATAAATTGTTTCCACTGTCTTAAGTACCGACAAATCATCATCAAGGATGGACCAAAGAATCAAACCAAGTTGTGGTTGCAGTTGGGTTTGAGTAAGAACAAATCATTTGTCTAGGCTATGAATGCAACCTGACATGCATCCTGGGAGGAATCGAGTAGGCCCCAAGGGAAGTTATGGTTGTGGGCTTCATTTAGGTAGATGATTGACCCTCTTACTTTGATGGTGTCTATGGTAATGAATGAGGGATCTATTTAAATCACACCATCCAATCATCGATCTATGAAAACCACTTAGGCCCCATCAAGAGAGAGCATTGTCCTCTGCTTGTCTTTTTTTTCTAAGAGGACAAGACAGAGGATGGGGAAAGGTGAGTACCCATGGAAAGAGATGAGATTAGGGATCTCGGAAAATAATGTAAGTTTTAAACCTATGAAGTAAAGAAATGCATATAGATTCTTAAGAAAAACATAAATTAATCAATGGCTCATTCACATAGTACACAGAGATTTATATCGGAAATCCTCAATCGGGGAAAACCTTTCTTATATTCATTATATTGAATTTCACCATTCACCATACAATATATACAATGTTTTTAGGTATTCCGTAGATACCAAAACCCTAATCCCTTAATCCGGGATTAATTTAGAAAACAACTAAAAATAGAAAAATCCGCTAAAAATAGCAAAAACCACCCAAAAAAAAAATTCGGAGCGCTGCCCCAAACCCCATCGGCCCCAGGCTACCACTTGGTGTCGAACGCTGCACATAACCAGGGGGGGCCATACCTGCCCCCCCTAAGAAGCGTTTGGCGTATACGACACACTAAGCACTACTATAGGGATCGTCAGACACAGTTGTCGAATCTGACATGCCCACACACACACATGCAAAGAATATAACACATACCCAACATTCTCCCACTTGTTGTTTTTTTTGCATCCAGGGGTCCACAGGATTATATACTCAACAATCCAGGGAAGCAATGCCCATTGTTACTCTACACCAAGAGAACTTTTCTGTGCTCACAGACTTTGTCAATGAATNTGAAGAAAGGAAGAAAATATCAAAGGAGCAACTGAAATCTTCAGAAGCTAAACTGGACATTCTAGCCAGCACCATGGAAGAAATGTTACACAGGATTAGCATAAGAGAACAACTTGTTGTTCAAAGGCATCATGTCCCATTGATTACAGAGAAAGAAAGGATCAATGTTCCCAAACACTTTGTAGCTCACCCTTGGTATCATGGATTGGAAAATGATCATTTCATGTATTCAATTCACAACATAGTCAAAGATGAAACTCCATCTCAACTTGCAGAGGAACAACCAGCTGATATGATGTGCATGTTTGATGACATTTCTTACCTAGATAATCTACCCAAGTATGATCAATATGATGATGATTATGTGGCTGAAATAGATGTTGACTGTTCAAAGCAATCGACAACATGTTGTTGGCAGGAAGAAGATCAATTACAACTCAAATATGACAATCAGTCTGTTCATATTGATTATGACAACAAGGAGGAAAATACAACAAATATCAGAGTAAGTGAAAGATCTATGCCTTTATGTTTCTCTTCATGTCAAATTATGAGAGAAAAGTATACACAAGTCATTGATAGTAAAGATGAAGAATGTTCTGATCACTCAATTGAAGATGTCATTGAGGATATGGAAGTTGTTCTAGACCCGGAATTGCAACCCTTGAGCTACATTGATTTTCAAATTCCAAATGAAAGCTTAGAGCCTGAGACAGAGTATGATTTAACCCAAAATAACTTTGTACCATTAAGCTTTAATTCATTTCAATTTTTGAAGAAAATTTTTAATCATGTCATGGATGATAAGCACACAGAAGATCATGAACTTTCATTGGAACCAATGCAGCAAACATCCCAGTTCCTACAAGATCCAGTAGATGATTTCTTGGACGACTTGTGTTGTCAAAGTCATGGTTCATGGACTAGCTATGAACTTAAAAGAGGTTATGATATAGACTTGATTAGGAATTTTCTTTCATGGTTTGTTCCAGCAGGAGTCTCATTTCAATGTTCACCAAAAAATTTGTAGCCATATCAGGAATTGTATAACGATGTAAAAAGTTTATGTGTCATACCCAATTATGACAATAAATTTGTTGAAAGTCAAGAAATAGGTCATGTCTTTCCTGATCCCATAGCTGACTACATGGAATATTTTTTCAGCATAAAAGATCAATCATGTTTTCAGCAGTGGCCATTACACTTTGCAGTTTTGATTCTATGGGAAAAAGGTCAAGTTGCCTTTTTTATTGCGCTAATAAATAGTCAAGCAGTCCACTTGTATCAGCAGCTACTTGACTGGCTTCATTGGCATTTTTCTATTATTTGATTCAACATGATTTTCAAAAGTATAGGGTAATAAGCTCATCCCTTTGAGCATCCCTTTGAACAATTTTTCAATTTCAAATTTCAGTTTTCAGTTTGATATGGTCTCAATTGAAAGATTAACATAGGTACAAGTTGTAGAATAATATTTTGGGATCAGCCCAATGGATAAACCATTGGTCTGCATGTTTAGAGTTCAATGGTTCTTTTCACCTCCTGAAAGAGCTGCCATCCCCAGGTGGAGCCTATGTTGGAGTCCTATAATCATAGGTAAGTTGATTCTTCAACTGTTTATTTGGCGTTGCTCCCGTGACGAAGAAATTTGTCTTGCTGGGCTCGGTTGAATTCTTTCCCCCCTCCATCCATTTCGCCCGATCCTTCATCACCCTACTGCATCCTTCATCCACCTTTGCGCCTTGTCCATTTATCCCATTGGCTACATCTCGCCCACCACTTATCCCTGCATAAACAAACTTAGGATAAAAAACATTAGGTTAATAATAAATGGTTAGTGGCATTTTTTAATACTAATTAGCATAATAAAGTAAATTCAGTTAGATTAGTGTAGTTAGATTAATAAAATTAAATTAAACTTGTTAATAATAAATTAATTATTAATTAACAATTAAGTTAGTTTGTTAATAATTAGGTTGGTTTATTAGAATTAACATTAATTAAAAAATAAAAACAAATAAAACAAAAAGTAATTAAAGAAAAAAATAAACATAATAAAACTAAACTAAAAACATTAATTAAAATATAATAAATAATAAAAACAAATATTAAAATAAAACAAGTCCCCGAGGTGTAGGACAGTCGGTGACGGAGTGTGTTGTTAAGCCACTCCGTGTTGAAAAGTCACCGGTTCGAAACCTGCGGGGACAAAAAAATCCAACCATGTTAAGGGCTGGTGTGGCTTAGGCCGGGTGTGATCCCCGGGTGATTTTGATGGCTTAGATGCCCCTGAGTCGCGGTTTCTCAAGCCAAAGGTTAATCCCGATGCCAAGAAGGTTTGGACCAATTAACAAAAAAAATAAAATATTAAAATAAAACAAAAACAAAATAAAATAAAGCATAAATAAAACAAATAACAAATACATATATTAAAAAACAAAACGAAAAAACAAAAATTTAAAAAAAAAAAAAAAAAAAAAAAAAA
>SNQJ01S0023899.1:90263-106506 GCA_010110895.2 Picea sitchensis | reverse complement strand
CTATAGTCACAGAAGCTATCAATTCTCTTTGTGAGGAAAAGTTTGACATGCAACTATATATTTGATTTTTAAATAATGATGTTGTTATTAGGAAAATGGAGTTCATTTTTATAATACAGCTTGAGTGGGCCTAATGGTTAAGAACATGTGTTTCCTCTTAAGAGGTCACAGGTTCAAATCCAGAGGGGGTAGGGGAGGGGGTAGGGTATGTATACCTTCGTAGACTTTACCAGTCAAATCGTTGGGCTTGGTCGTGACCTTAAAAATATATTATTATTATTATTATTATTATTATTTTTAATGATTGATTGTGTCCTTGACTTGACTTCCAACTATGTTTTTTTTAAAAAGCAATAAATTTTGGTTTATTTTTAAGGATTTCAATTTTTATTTATAAACTAGGTAAAGGTTTATTGACATAAATTCCCTTAAATTTTACATGCATAAATAACTAATTATTCTTTTCAATAATATTACATTTCATGGAGATGAATGTCAATACTTGAAAAAACAAGAATCAAGTTATCCACATTCTCAAAGGTTAAGGGGATGGGATTTAATAGATTGACCTCTACCTTGGTTTAAATGCTTGAGTAATCCATTGCCATTGATTCTTCCATTACATTAAAGCTACTTGCAGGCCTCATCTTTCTACAATTACATTGGGCTCGATAACAATGTCTTAAATGATATTTAAGAAATATATTATTAAAATTGTACTCAAATTATGATTATCCTCTTTGGTAGTTGTTAAAATGACATTTAAAACACCAATCAACGAAGCTATGTTTATGCTCATGAAAAAAGTCATTTGGGAAATTTCAAGATGATACTTAATGTTTTTTATGAAGCATTTACCATTTAGTTTTGTAGTACATATTAACATTTTTTTTATAATAAAAAAAAGTGTACAATACAACTTTCGTTGTATTTAAGGAAAAATGTCCATTCAACAATCGACTTCTAAACTAATCTTTCCAAAATCCTAAACCAATGTTATCAAAATTTGTTTTTTATATTAAACATTTGAATCCTAACATAGATCTACTGAATAATTGTTGATCATGTTAAAAAAAATTGAAAGGCAAAAGCTATAAAAAAAATTGCATTATAAATTTAGCATGGACAACGCATTGATGTTAAAGATGGGGACAATTTCCTATGATTTATGAATCAAAGGATCATGCATTATGGTGTGGTGTGGTTCCCATGCTTCCCTTTCTTTTATCCAACCTTTGTTAACCAACTTCAAAATAGGTTGATTTACAATTGTTAGGGCTCTCTCATGCTCTTTCTCATTGTTCTTTAACAAATTTATCTTTAGGTATTGTATCCCTATCTTTCTTAAAATATTTACTCTCCATCCCCATTTGAATCCCTCTTGAAAGGGTTTACAGGTAAAAAGATAACTAGTTTCCTTAAGGAGTTTCCCAACCCATCTTGGGGTGGATCATGGCCATTTATAGTAGTGACATCCCCATTTTTGGGAAGAGAAATAGTTGTATCATAACCTTCTTGATTTGGTTCCATACACAATTTATCATTTCCATTGTCCTTCCACTAAGTATATTTACATGTTTTTCCTTTTTGTGTGCAAAGAACTTGCCTTTGAGAAAGAAATAAGTATCTAAATTCTCATGCTAAAGCATGTCCTATCATGGAAAGATATATGTTCATAATATAAAATTTGCTCTTGTCTACAATACTCGTACTTTTTTAGAGGCCAGTTTAAGATAAGATCCAAAAGTAACTCCATTGGACTTGAGAGAATTTTTGTTCCATAATTCTATAAAGAGATAGAGAAATATTACCCATAACATAATCGAAGAAAATGACTATGTATGTGGATTAAATCCCATATTTAACGGTTGCATAAAAGGTCAATGTTTCCCATGAACCAAAGGTCTTTTGTTAAATATGTTACCAAAGGTATTTTGTCAAATATGTTGTAATTTTTTTTAATACATTTGTTGATGTACTTAATTTCATTGTATGGGTAGTTGTATCTTTTAAAATTATTCTTTTAAGGCATTTGTGTATATAATGGGGCAATGTTAAACTATTAGGATCTATTAATTTCCATGTGGGATTTAGGATAGTCCTATATGGCTCTTGTTACATAAAATATGAAACTAAGTAACTCCTTATTCTTCAATACAGGTGAACAAGTTACTTAGTAAACGAGATTATTATTTATCTCACATTCCATGTGTGAAATACAGGTGAACAAGTTACTTAGTAAACGAGATTATTATTTATCTCACATTCCATGTGTGAATTGGTATTCTCACTATCAAGTCATATATATTAAGGAGGTCTTGATATCTTTACCTATTTTATTGTTGTGGGTCATAAATGAAATCAAGTGTGTGGATATCATAGAGCTTTATGCTTAATATTAATGAAGCAATTCATATTTGATACTAGATGTTTTCCCTACAATTTAATTCTCATATATTAATGGTCCATGTTCATAGATTCATATAATATTATAAATCATTTTATCCTTACTCTTTTTAATTTCTAAACTTTTAAGATGGTATGAGATCAACATGTTTTTTAACATGGTATAAGAGCTATTGCAGTTTCCTTAGATTAATATTTTGGCATAATGCAACATTTGTTGGAATATTAAGAGGGGGGTGAATCAGTATTACCCTTTTTCAACAATTAGCAGTTACTTTTATATTTTGTTAATTATCACAATAGATCAACAATGTACTTGTTTGTAAACTCAATTATATAAATATAATTAATAGGAATTACAAGGTCTTTTATGAAGAACTGTGAAGGACACCAATCCTTTTTAGAGCACCGACTCTAGGAGACACAAATCCCCTTCTTTAGGGCACCAACCCTAGGAAGAACCAACTCCCTTGTCTTTAGGGCAGCAACCCTAGGAAGCACCAACTCCCTTGTTTTTAGGGCACCAACCTTAGGAAGCACCAACTCCCTTATCTTTATGGCACCAACCCCAGGAAGCACCAACTCCCTTGTTTCTTTAGGGAACCAACCCTAGGAAGCATCAACTCCCTTGAATTACACTTAAAGGATATGAATCCTCCCTTCCACCCTCACTTCATAAGAATCATCAATTCTTCTTCTTGGACTCTGTCGTTGTTTTGATCTTCTGATCTGGACTACAGAGACACTTTATTCTCCCCATTCTTTCTTGTTTATATACTCTTCCAACTGGTGTGAGCTATGAAGCATTATGTCCCTTTATTTGGACCATCACACCTCTTCATTTTAAATTAACAATAATCTCTATTATTATTCAAACATTATTGTGAAGGATTTTAATTCAGTGAGTGTGCTTTTCATAAATTGATCACAGGTATGGATCGATTTCTTTTGACTCAATTCCATGTCTCTGGAAATGTTGCAGAAATCGAATCCTACAGAGGCGCTTCCGTAAAACCATTTGCATGTTACCGATAACACAAAACCACAGGATTATTAATTAAGCGATGTACCCAGCCCCTCGTGGCTTATGTGTTCATAACCCATGACCGGGGGTTGTAACCTAGTCCTCCAATACTTCGGCCTTTGGGCATTTTTCTCTCATCCAAACTTCTGGAGTTTCAACTCTCCGAAGTGGTTACCTCTCACACAGGTTGATCCGATGGTTGGCATGTTTCCTGGAACTAAATCAACGATCTATATTTGATCCTTACTTATCCTTCCATCGCTTAATCCAATAGTTGTGACTTAAAAAAACATTTAGATGGATGACCATTATTTACTCTGGGACTTCGGGACTTCCACCCTCTTAAATCTTTCAACCTTTCGGAGTACATTTCGCCAAAGTATATCGGACGGTCGATATTTTGTCTTCCATAGATGGACGATCCTTGATTTTCCAAAGGTTTCAAACAGATCGACGACCATGACTTGATCTACAGTTGAGTGGACAATTTTCGTTCACTTCTCACAAGGATTGATCCAATAGTTAACATAAATTCTGGGACCAAATCAACGATCTAGCTTCAATCCTTACTTATCCTTCCACCTCTTAATCCAATGGTTGCGAATTAATCAAAGGTTGATATGGACAACCACTATTTACTTTCGGACTTCGAAGGTTCGAAGGTCCGGGTAATTGTTGTTCCAATTTCCACCGAAGTTGGTCAGTGCCGAAGTGGTCAACATGGGAGAGATTACGTCATGTTTTGATCTAACGGTCATGATTCATCCTAGAGGATCTTAGATCAACGATTATCATTGACTTCAGCCTTCGACACTTCGATTATTTGTTGGGTTCCCTTGAAGGACAAACTCATAGAGTGACGTAACTTGTTGACGTCATTGTTGAATTGGCATTGGTCGAGTGGCTGCCACGTGTCACATAGATTTGTGACTTACTTAACCTTAAAGTCCCAACTGGACCTAGACACTTTTCACCATATGATTGCACCACGTGTCCTTGCTGATGTGGATCTCTTATCGCAACACATGTCCTCCTCCTAGATCTAACGGTTTTTATCAGTTCTATATCAATGGTCTAGATTCCTTTAAGCCTTCGGGACTTTGGGTTATCCGTTCCCAATTCTCAATTCTCTCGAAGTGATATTTCCCGAATAAAACTTGAGCAACTTGTCTTCTTCTAACGGTCCATTTTTTACACGAAAATCCTAACACCATCCAACGGTTGTCGGGATTTCGGCTATTTCAGGATCTTGTGAATCCTTGATCCAACGGTTGTGATTAGTTCTAGATCAATGGTCTAGATTCATTTCGTCCTTCGGGGCTTTGGGTTATTCGTTCCCAATTCTCAATTATACTGAAATGAGATGCCCCAAATAAAACTCCAGCAACTTGTCTTCATCTAACGGTCCATCTTTGATGCAAAAATCCTAACACGATCCAATGGTTGTTGGGATTTCAGCTATTTCGAGATCTCGTGAATCCTTGATCGAACGGATGTGATCAGCTCTTAGATCAATAGTCCAGATTTATTTTGGCCTTCAGGACTTTGGGTTATTCGTTCCCAATTCTCAATTTTCCCGAAGTGAGATTCCTCGATTAAACCTTGACTTCATATAACGGTCGAGAATTCTCTCGTAGTAGATCAATGATCAGGGATGATTTCAGAACCGAAACTTGCTTAATCGTTAACTAAACCCTTGCATCGTGCAATGGTTCCCTGTCATTGATCTGCCATTACTGAGATCTGACGGTCAGGACTTAATCGGATGTTTGATCCAAAGGTCCTCCTCTGTAACTCCTAGATCTGACGGTCCTGGTTTGTCTCGAAATATACATCAGTGGACATGATTCTCCATCTATTATTTTGTAGTTTTATTGTGGGGATTTCAATCCTGATCGTGTTTCTGCAATACTCTTTCCCTACTGATGTTTTTGGTAGATTCCTCTACATGTTGTTTATAACAACTCATCATCATTGCAATGTGCTTTCCCTTCTAATATTTTTGGTTTTGTACTTGGATTCTAACTGATCGAGATCATTGATTTGTTGGGAATTCGATCCCAATGGTGTTTCTGCATTGCGTTGATCTCGTGAAATCTAATACACTGCCTCTCCTGAGCTGTAGGTATATTCCTCTACATGTTGTTCATAACAAATCATCATCACATCATAATGACATCGTTTGTTGACATCAATGACAATATGTCCAATAATCGCCCCCTTTGTCATTGAGGGAAACACACTAACTTCATACACAAACTCCCCCTATGATGATGCTTCTCTCCTCTGAAGTTACTCTCCCCCTTTGACATCAATGGCAAAGGGTTTCTTCCCCTATGATTAATCTTTGTCTATGCGTATGTTTTTGACCAAAATATGAATTCGGGTAACTCCCCCTACAATCATGCTCTGCCTGCCATAACTGAAAGACTCCCCCTGTCAATCTACTCTCTCTGCCTCTGATTGTTCTCCCCCTTTGCTTCTAAAAGGGTGGTTCTTCATGACAAGCTCTATGCCCCTGTCATCTCTACAAGATGCCATTGATACCGCTATATACAACATACTAACTTCCATTTAGGGTTTTTCCACTTATAACCACTTTGGGACCAATGAATGATCATATCATATGACTTTACAAAGAGAATACATAACCTGCATTGTTCCTGGGTAGATGAAGGCCTGCAACAAACTATGTCAGAACCTGCATAGAGTTATATCATCAAACCATGATTCTTTCGATGATCCTTGTTATCTATTCATTTTTATGTGCTTCAATACTCATAGGAGTATCAACAAGAACATTTTTTAAGTCTTCCCTAATTTCTCCTTCCCTTATTTGTTTCTATTTTTTATTTTTTTTGAGAAGAAGTTTCAATGGATCATTAAAATAGCCTTGGAAAACTTTTTATATCATCATCACTCAATTCTTCAAGTTGTTATACTATTGAAGATTCATTATCATCATCAATATTTTGTGCACGAGAAGCTTCTTTATCCTTGTTTTGATAATTTTCCCTTTTTATTTTCCATTTGTTGGGTAATGGATAATCTACTTGTATGACATTATCAAGTTCTGGAATTATGTCAGATTTTTCTTTAGGAGTGTTCTTGTCTTGACTTGATCTACTTTATATGCATAGATTTGATTATTATATTTCTTATTAGAAGTTTTACCCGCCAATCTCCTATTATTAACTTCATCAATCTCAAGAGAAATATATTCGTTATCTTTCTTTCTTGGTACTTTAGATTTTCTTTTCCATATCTTCTTATTATGTTTGTTAGGATTTACTATCTTTAAGGATTGCATTGGTAATCTACACTATCTGGTTTTATGACCATAGTTGTTGCATTTTTTACATTCAATATTGAAGTTTTGCAAAGGAGAAAATGAGTTGTAGTTTCTTTTCTCTGTATTGTACCTATTGTTCTTATATCTTTGGACATTTGTGTTATTGTATTGTCCATAAGCTTTGCAGTGTACTACCTTATGACCAAAATTATTGCAAGAGTAACAGTATTCAATAAGTAGATATTTATTAGAGGAATTCCTTCTGATGATTGTATTTTTCTTGTCATCTTTTACTCTAGTAGGGAGTATTGATTTTTGTTTATGTGTAACAGTTTTCAATGGTATCATTTTTGTCTTATTATCTTCTTTTCTTAAAGAGTTTTTCAGAGCATCTGCGTAAATGATTGGTTTCTTGACAGATCTTTGTGATGTAGAAGTTAAGTCTTGAGTGTATCCCAAACCAGTCTTGTTGTTTGGTGACCTTTAACTACTAAGACTTTCATCCAAGATCTTTGAACTATTTCCAAATCGTGATCCCTTCTTTTCTTTCTCAAGTTCACTTTTTAGCAACTTAATCTCAGTTTCTAATTTCTCACATACTTGTTTTTTATCACTAAGTTGTTTTAAAATGACTTCTTCAATTTTATTAGCATCCAGGAGTTGGGATTTTAAATCACTGATGATCTTCTATGATTCTTTGATAGTTTTTAATGCATCTATTTCTTTTGATTGATGTGATTCTTCAAATTCTTGAAGTTGTGCCCTAAGTATCTTGTTCTTTTTTTTATACTTTCCTAGTTCCTCCAGAGCACTAATCAGTTCTTCTTCTAGGTTCACTTCTCCTTCGAATTAAGAATTTTCTTCATTATCTACATCATTACTTTGAGTATTCATTCCCATAAATAGAATCTTTGAATTCTCATCTTCACTCATGTATGAAGAACTGATGTTTTCTTTAGAGTAGAAGTTTTTCTTTTTCTTATAAAATTTCTTCTTGCATTGTTTTTTCTGGTTGTGAACTTCGTCATCATTTTCCTCCAGCTTGGGATAGGGACATTTGTTAGCAAAGTGTCCAATTCTGCCACAGTTGAAACATTTGAAGGGTAACTTTCCTTTATATTTTCTAGATCCTTTCTGGAGTTTCTTTATAAAGTTGGCATCTTCTACATCGGATATGTCTAACTGATCTTCATGAGACATATGTTCATGTTTCTTATTTTTTTTTAGATGCTTTAAAGATTGTTTCATCTTTTGTTGTTTTATCATTCCATGTTCTTATTTCATATGCTGTAAAAATTCCATGAAGTTGATCAACTGTGAGTGTGTGAAGATCATACCTATCTTCAATTGTAGAAATTTTGGCATCATATCTCATAGGTAATGACCTTAGTATTTTTTTCACAATAGGTTTATTTGTAAGTTCTTCTCCTGGTGCTCTGATTGAATTAACCACTTCATCTACCCTATGAAAGTATTCATCAATGTTCTCTTCTTCTTTCATTTTCATATTTTCAAAATGAGTTCTATAGGTCTGTAGTTTGGCTTCTCTGACTTTGTTATCTCCTTCATATACAACCTAAAATTTGTCCCAGATTTCTTTGGCTGACTTACAATGCATAACTTTCACACATATAGAATTTGTCAACCCTCCTAGAATTGCATTAACTGCTCTAGAGTTGTCATTGCAGATTTTATTTCCTGTAGCATATTTGGGTGGAGTAGTTGGTGTAGTGAAACCATCTAAAACATATTTCCAGATATCAAAACCAAGATCCAACATGAAGTTTTTCATTCTTATTTTCCATAGAGCATAGCCACCTCCATTGAACAGTGGTGCTTTGTTGTTAGACATTCACTCTTGTTGATCCATCTTTAAGATCTACTTTCCAGTTGTTTAGACTGCGCTGAAGGTACTAGCTATGATACCAATTGTTGGAATACTGAGAGGGCGGGGATGAATCAATATTACCCTTTTTCAACAATTAGCAGTTACTTTTATATTTCGTCAATTACCACAATATATCAACAATGCAACTATTTGTAAACTCAATTATATAAATATAATTAATAGGAATTACAAGGATTTTTATGAAGAACAATGAAGGACACCAATCCTTTTTAGAGCACCGAGTCTAGGAGACACAAATCCCCTTCTTCAAGGCACCAACCATAGGAAGCACCAACTCCCTTGTATTTAGGGCACCAACCCTAGGAAGCACCAACTCCCTTGTTTTTAGGGAACCAACGCTAGGAAGCACCAACTCCCTTATATTTAGAGCACCAACCCCAGGAAGCACAAACTCCCTTGTTTCTTTAGGGAACCAACCCTAGGAAGCACCAACTCCCTTGAATTACACTTAAAGGATATGAATCCTTCCATGCTCCTCCCTTCCACCCTCACTTCATAAGAATAATCAGTTCTTATTCTTGGACTCTGTTGTTATTTTGATCTTCTGATCCAGACTACAAAGACACTTTCTTCTCACCATTATTTCTTGTTTATATACTCTTCCAACTGGTGTGAGCTTTGAAGCATTGTGTCCCTTTGTTTGGACCATCGCACCTCTTCATTTTAAATTAAAAATAATCTCTATTATTATTCAAACATTATTGTGAAGACTTTTAATTAAATGAGTGTGCTTTTCATAAATCAATCAAGGTATGGATCGATTTATTTTAACTCGATTCCACGTCTCTGCAAATGTTGCAGAAATCGAATCCTGCAAAGGTGCTTCCTTCAAACCATTTACATGTTACCAATAGCGCAAAACCATAGGATTATTTATTAAGCGATGTACCCATCCCCTCATGGCTTATGTGTTTGTAACCCATGACTGGGGGATGGAACCTATTCCTCTGGTACTTCGACCTTTGAGTGATTTTTCTCTCATCCAAACTTCCATAGTTTCAACTCTCCGAAGTGGTTACCTCTCACATGGGTTGATCTAATGGTTGGCGTGTTTCTTGGAACTGAATCAACAGTCTAGCTTTGATCCTTAATTATCCTTCCATCGCTTAATCCAATGGTTGTGACTTAATCAAACATTGATATGGACGACCATTATTTACTTCGGGACTTCCAGCCTATGCAATCTTTCAACCTTCCAGAGTACATTTCGCAGAAGTAGAATGGGCGGTCGATATTTTTTCTTTTGTATATGGGCAATCCTAGCTTGTCCATGGGTTTCAAATAGATCAAAGGCCATGACTTGATCTGCAGTTGAGTGGACGGTTCTCGTTCACTTCTCACAAGGATTGATCCAATGGTTAGCATGAATCACGAGACCAAATCAACGGTCTAGCTTCAATCCTTACTTATCCTTCCACCACTTAATCTGATGGCTGGGATTTAATCAAAGGTTTAGATGGACGACCACTATTTACTTCAGTACTTCAAAGGTTTGGAGGTCTGGGTAATTATTGTTCCAATTTCCACCGGAGTTGGTCAGCGCCAAAGTGGTCAACATGGGAGAGCTTACGTCATGTTTTGATTTAACGGTCATGATTCATCCTAGAGGATCTTATATCAACGGTTATCATTGACTTCAGCCTTCAGCGCTTTGGGTAGTTGTTGGTTTCCCTCGAAGGACAAACTCCCATAGTGACGTAACCTGTTGACGTCACTGTTGACTTGGCATTGATCGAATGGTTGCCACATGTCACATAGATTAGTGACGTACGTAACCTTAAAGTGTCAACTGGACCTAGACACTTGTCACCATCTGATTATGCCATGTTTCCTTGCTGACGTGGTCCGTTGACGTGGATCTCCTATCGCGACACATGTCCTCCTCCTGGATATAACAAGTGTGATTAGTTCTAGATCAATGGTCTAGATTCATTTCGACCTTCGGGACTTTGAGTTATCCGTTCCCAATTCTCTCGAAGTGAGATTCCCCGAATAAAACTCGAGCAACTTGACTTTATCTAATGGTCCATTTTTTACGCGAAAAGCATAACATGATCCAATGGTTGTCGGGATTTCAGTTATTTCAGGATCTCGTGAATCCTTGATCCAATGGTTGTGATTAGTTCTAGATCAATTGTCTAGATTCATTTCAGCCTTCGGGGCTTTGGGTTATTTGTTCCAAATTCTCAATTCTCTTGAAGTAAGATTCCCCAAATAAAACTTGAGAAACGTGACTTCATCTAACGGTCCATCTTTGACGTGAAAATCCTAACATGATCCAACGGTTGTTGGGATTTCGCCTATTTGGGGATCTCGTGAATCCTTGATCCAATGGTTGTGATCAAATCTTAGATCAACAATCCATATTTATTTCATCCTTCGGCACTTTGGGTTATTTGTTCCCAATTCTCAATTTTCTTGAAGCGAGATTCCCCGATTAAACCTTGATTTCATCTAACGGTCGAGAATGCTCTCGTAGTAGATCAACGATCAGGGATGATTTCGGAACTGAAACTTGCTCAATCCTTAACTCAAACCTTGAATCACACAATGGTTCCCTGCCTTTGATCTTCCCTTATTGAGATTTGACGGTCAGGACTTAATCAAATGTTTGATCTAAAGGTCCTCCTCTATAAATCCCAAATATGACGATCCCGGTTTGTCCCAAAATATACATCAGTGGACATGATTCTCCCTCGATTATTTTCTAGTTTTACTGTGGGGATTTCAATCTTGATCGCGTTTCTACAATGTACTTTCCCTTCTGAGATTTTTGGTAGATTCCTCTCCATGTTGTTTATAAAATCTCATCATCATTGTAATGGTCTTTCCCTTATGAGATTTTTGGTTTTGTACTTGGATTCTAACTAATCGAGATCATTGATCTATTGGGAATTCAATCCCGATGGTGTTTCTACATTGTTTTCATCTCATTAAATCTAATATGTTGCCTCTGCTAAGCTTTAGGTATATTATGTTGCATGTTGTTCATAACAACTCATCAACACATCATAATGACATCGGTTGTTGACATCAATGGCAACAAATCAATGACAATATGTCATTGAGGGAAACACACTAACTTCATACACAAACTCCCCCTGTGATGATCCTTCTCTCCTCTGAAGTTACTCTCCTCCTTTGACATCAATGGCAAAGGGTTGCTTCCCCTATGATTAATCTTTGTTTGTTTGTATGTTGCTAACCAAAATCTGAATTTGGGTATCTCCCCCTGCAACCATGCTCTGTGTTCCATAATTGAATGACTCCCCTTGTCAATTTTCTCTCTTTGCCTATGATTGTTCTCCCCTTTTGTTTCTAAAAGGGTGGTTCTTCCTGATAAGGTCTCTCCCCCTATCATCTCTACAAGATGCCATTGATACCACTATATACATCATACTAACTTCCATTTAGGTTTTGTCCACTTATAAACACTTTGGGACCAATGCATGATCATATCACATGACTTTAGTGAGAGTATACATAACCTGCATTGTTCTTGGGTAGATGAAGACCTACAACAAACTATGTGAGAACCTGCATAGAGTTATATCATCAAACCATGGTGCTTTCGATGATCCTAGTTATCTATTCATCTTTTTGTGCTTCAATACTCATAAGAGTATAAACAGGAACAATTTTTAAGTCTTCCTTAATTTCTCCTTCCCTTCTTTGTTTCTAAATTTATTTTTTTTATTTTTTTGAGAAGGAGTTTCAGTGGATCATTAAAATAGCATTGGAAAAAATTTGAGATTGTCATCACTCAATTCTTTTGGTTGTTCTATTATTGAAGATTCATCATCATCGTCACTATTTTGTGCACCAGAAGCTTCTTTATCTTTGTTTTGAGAATTTTCCCTTTTTATTTTCCATTTGTTGGGTAATGGATAATCTACTTGTATGACATTATCAAGTTCTTGAATTGTGTCAATTTTTTCTTTAGCAGTTTTCTTGTCTTGAGCTTGATCTACTTTATATGCATAGATTTGATTATTATATTCCTTATTAGAAGTTTTACCCACCAATCTCCTATTATTAACTTCATCAATCTCATGAGCCATATATTCATTATCTTTCTTTCTAGGTACTTTAGATTTCCTTTTCCATATCTTCTTATTTTGTTTGTTAGGGTTTCCTGTCTTTAAGGATTGCATTGGTAATCTACACTCTTTGGTTTTATGACCATAGTTGTTTCATTTTTGACATTCAATATTGAAGTTTTGCAAAGGACAAAATGAGTTGTAGTTTCTTTTCTCTGTATTGTACCTATTGTTCTTATATATTTGGACATTTATGTTATTGTATTGTCCATAAGCTTTGCAGTGTACTACCTTATGACCAAAATTATTGCAAGAGTAACAATATCCAATAAATAGATATTTATTAGGGGAATTCCTTCTGATGATTGTATTTTTATTGTCATATTTTACTCTAGTAGGGAGTATTGATTTATGTTTATGTGTAATTGTTTTCATTGGTATCAGTTTTTCCTTATTATCTTCTTTTCTTAATGAGTTTTCCATAGCATTTGCGTAACTGATTGGTTTCTTGACAGATCCTTGTGATGTAGAAGTTGAGTCTTGGGTGTATCCCAAACCAATCTTATTGTTTGGTGACCTTTGACTATTGATAATTTCATCCAATATATTTGAACTACTTCCAAATTGTGATCCCTTATTTTCTTTCTCAATATCACTTTTTAGCAACTTAATCTCAGCTTCTAGTTTCTCACATACTTTTTTTTATCACTAAGTTGTTTTAAAATGACTTCTTCAATTTTATTAGCTTCCAGAAGTTGGTATTTTAAATCACTAATGATCTGCTCTGATTCTTTGATAGTTTTTAATGCATCTATTTATTTTGATTGATGTGATTCTTCAAATTCTTGAAGTTGTGCCCTAAGTAGTTTGGTCTTCTTTTTATACTTTCTTAGTTCCTCTAGAGCACTAATCAGTGCTTCTTCTAGGTTCACTTCTCCTTCAAATTCATAATTTTCTTCATCATCTACATCATTACTTTGAGTATTCATTCCCATAAATAGAAGCTTTGAATTCTCATCTTCACTCATGTCTAAAGAACTGATGTTTTCTTTAGAGTAGAAGTTTTTCTTTTTCTTAAAAAATTTCTTCTTGTATTGGTTTTTTGGTTGTGAACTTCCTCATCATTTTCCTCTAGCTTGGGATAGGGACATTTGTTAGCAAAGTGTCCAATTCTACCAAAGTCGAAACATTTGAAGGGTAACTTTCCTTTATATTTTCCAAATCCTTTCTGTAGTTTCTTTATAAAGTTGGCTTCTTCTGCATCAGATATGTCTTGATGATATTCATGAGACATGTGTGCATGTTTCTTCTTTGCTTTAGATGCTTTAAAGGTTGTTTCATATTTTGTTGTTTTATCATTCCCTTTTCTCATTTCATATGATGTAAAAAATCCTTGAAGTTCATCAACCGTGAGTGTGTCAAGATCGGACCTATCTTCAATTGTAGAAATTTTGGCATCATATGTCATAGGTAATGACCTTAGTATTTTTTGCACAATAGGTGTATATGTAAGTTCTTCTCCTATTGCTTTGATTGAATTAACCACTTTGTCTACCCTATGAAAGTATTCAACAATGTTCTCTTCTTCTTTCATTTTCAGATTTTCAAAATGAGTTCTATAGGTTTGTAGTTTGGCTTCCCTGAATTTGCTATCTCCTTCATATACAACCTCCAATTTGTCCCAGAATTATTTGGCTGACTTACAATGCATAACTTTCACACATGTAGAATTTGTTAACCCTCCTAGAATTGCATTAACTGCTCTAGAGTTCTCATTGCAAATTTTATTTCCTGCAGCATCTTTGGGTGGAGTAGTTGGTGCAGTGAAACCATCTACAACAGATTGCCAGATATCAAAACCAAGATCCAACAAGAAGTTTTTCATTCTTATTTTCCATAGAGCATAGCCACATCCATTGAACAATGGTGTGTTGTTGTTAGGCATTCCCTCTTGTTGATCCATCTTCAATATCGACCTTCCAGTTGTTTAGACTGTGTTGAAGGTACCGGTTCTGATACCAATTGTTGGAATACTGAGAGGGGCGGTGAATCAATATCCTCCTTTTTCAACAATTAGCAGTTACTTTTATATTTTATTAATTACCACAATAGATCAACAATGCACTTGTTTGTAAACTCAACTATATAAATTATAATTAATAGGAATTACAAGGATTTTTATGAAGAACAGTAAAGGACACCGATCCTTTTTAGAGCACCAACTCTAGGAGACACAAATCCCCTTCTTTAGGGAACCAACCCTAGCAAGCACCAACTCCCTTGTCTTTAGGGCACCAACTCCCTTGTTTTTAGGGAACCAACCCTAGGAAGTACCAACTCCCTTATCTTTAGGGCACCAAACCCATGAAGCACCAACTCCCTTGTGTATTTAGGGCACCAACCCTAGGAAGCACCAACTCCCTTGAATTACACTTAAAGGATATGAATCCTTCCATTCTCCTCCCTCCCACCCTCACTTAATACAAATCACCAGTTCTTCTTCATGGACTTTGATGTTGTTTTGATCTTCTGATATGGACTACAAAGACACTTTCTTCTCACCATTCTTTCTTGTTTATAAACTCTTCCACCTGGTGTGAGATATTAAGCATTGTATCCCTTTGTTTGGACCATCGCACCTCTTCATTTTAAATTAACAATAATCTCTATTATTATTCAAACATTATTGTGAAGGATTTTAATTCAATGAGTGTGCTTTTCATAAATCAATCACAGGTATGGATCGATTTATCTTAACTCGATTCCATGTCTGTAACGACCCTAATTGAATAAATCATTAAAGATTACAAAGAAAAAAAAACAGTTAAAGAAAACAAGCATGATTAATTATGTGATAATCAAACTGAAGAATGCATTTAATGAACTGTGACAGAAATTAAGGGAAAAGAAATAAAATAATGTAAGAACAGGGATGGCGTAGGCTGCCAAGGGTGGCGTATGCAGGGAAAGAAGCCCAGAAATCCCGAGAAGATAAGGAAAAAGTTAATGAAACGGAGTACGGGGGACAGAGGGTGGTTGTGAGGTAAATGCATGAGGCAGCAGGGAGGAATAAGGGGGGAAAGAGGGGATGAGAGCACCATTCGACGGGAGGGGACGGAATGGTTGCTGTGGACGGTTATGTTTCACCGTGAGCAGAGATTCTGCGTATTGGCTGTGAGCCTGTGATATTTGGTGGACTGTTGGCTTGTTGTGTGCAAGGAACAGAGTGTTCTGGACTATGACTCTTGATCAGTTGAGCCACTGCGTTGCTATAGGTTTTGGGCACGGAGGGCCAGGATATCCGTAGATATCCTGGAGCTAGGTCGTTTTCCTAGTTGGCAGGGTGGACAGTAGTTTTGGGCAGTTTTTCTGTGTTTGCAGCAGGACTGGACTGTGTAGCAGGTAGCAAGAGAGCAACAGCAAGGCATCTGGCAACGGGATTTAACATCAGAACCAGGTAACCTGTTAAGTTATGTATTTATTCTTCAGTTATGAAAGCAGTATTCTATTGATAAATTTGAGTTATTAAAGTTGTTGTTATGAGAATCACTATGATGCTAAGAAATTATTGT
>SNQJ01S0023899.1:57535-81032 GCA_010110895.2 Picea sitchensis | reverse complement strand
TATTCTATTGATAAATTTGAGTTATTAAAGTTGTTGTTATGAGAATCACTATGATGCTAAGAAATTATTGTTTCAGCTAGGAAATAAATTGTTTATGAAAATAAATAATGTTCAGGAATTTAAGGATGTTACAATGTCTCTGCAAATGTTGCAGAAATCAAATCCTCCAAAGGTGCTTCCTTCAAACCATTTACATGTTACCAATAGCGCAAAACCACGGGCTTATTAGTTAAGAAATGTACCCAACCCCTCATGGATTATGTGTTTGTAACCCATCACTGGGGGTTGGAACCTAGTCCTCCAGTACTTCGGCCTTCGGGCAATTTTTCTCTCATCCAAACTTATGGAGTTTTAACTCTCCGAAGTGGTTATCCCTCACACGAGTTGATCCAATGGTTGGCATGTTTGCCGGAATCGAATCAAAGGTCTAGATTTGATCCTTAATTATCCTTTCATCTCTTAATCCAATGGCTCTGAATTAATCAAACATTGATATGGACGATTATTATTTACTTCAGGACTTCGGGACTTCCAGTCTCTGCAATCTTTCAACCTTTTGGAGTACATTTCGTCAAAGTAGATCAGACGGTCAATATTTCTTATTTCATAGATGGACGATCCTGGCTTGTCTAGAGGTTTCAAACAGATGGACGACCATGACTTGATCTGTAGTTTAGTGGATGGTTCTCGTTCACTTCTCACACGGATTGATCCAATGGTTAGCATGAATCACGGGACCAAATCAACGGTCTAGCTTCAATCCTTACTTATCCTTCCACTACTTAATCTGACAGTTGTGACTTAATTAGAGGTTGAGATGGATGGCCACTATTTACTTCGAGACTTCGGGACTTCGAAGATTCGGAGGTCCGGGTAATTGTTGTTCCAATTTCCACCGGAGTTGGTCAGCGTCAAAGTGGTCAACATGGGAGATCTTATGTCATGTTTTGATCTAACGGTCATGATTCATCATGGAGGATCTTAGATCAAAAGTTATCATTGACTTCGAACTTCGACGCTTTGGGTAGTTGTTGGTTTCCCCCAAAGGACAAACTCTCATAGTGACGTAACTTGCTGACGTCACTGTTGACTTGGCACTGGTCGAGTGGTTTCCACGTGTCACATAGATTCGTGACTTACATAACCTTAAAGTGCCAACTAGACCTAGACACTTGTCACCATATGATTGCACCATGTGTCCTTGCTGACATGGTCTAATGATGTGGATCTCATGTGACAGCACATGTCCTCCTCTTGGATCTAACGGCTGTGAATCAGTTCTAGATCAATGGTCTAGATTCATTTCGGCCTTTGGAACTTTGGGTTATCCATTCCCAATTCTCAATTATCCCGAAGTGATATTCCCTGAATAAAACTTGAACAACTTGACTTCATCTAACGATCCATTTTTTACGCGAAAAACCTAACACGACCCAACGGTTGTCGGGATTTCGGCTATTTCGGGAACTCGTGAATCCTTGATCCAACGACTGTGATTAGTTCTAGATCAATGGTCTAAATTCATTTTAGCCTTCGAGGATTTGGGTTATTCGTTCCCAATTCTCAATTCTCCCAAAGTGAGATTCCCCGAATAAAACTCGAGCAACTTGACTTTATATAGCGGTCCATCTTTGACGCAAAAATCCTAACATGATCCAATGGTTGTCGGGATTTAGACTATTTCGGGATCTCGTGAATCCTTGATCCAATGACTGTGATCAACTCTTAGATCAGCGGTCCAGATTTATTTCGACCTTTGGGAGTTTGGGTTATTCATTCCCAATTCTCAATTTTCCCGAAGTGGGATTCCCCGATTAAACCTTGAATTCATCTAACGGTCGAGAATGATCCCATAGTAGATCAACGATCAGGGATGATTTTGAAACTGAAACTTGTACAATCGTTAACTCAACCCTTGCATCCTGCAATGGCTCTCCGTCGTTGATCTTCCCTTGTTGAGATCTGACGGTAAGGACTTAATCAGATGTTTGATCTGAAGGTTCTCCTTTGTAATTCCCAGATCTGATTGTCCTGGTTTGTCCCAAAATCTACATCAGTGGACATGATTCTCCCTCGACTCTTTTGTAGTTTTACTGTGGGGATTTCAATGTTGATCCTGTTTCTGCAATGAGTTTTCCCTTCTTAGATTTTTGGTAGATTCCTCTACATGTTGTTTATAACAACTCATCATCATTTCAATGTTCTTTCCCTTCTGAGCTTTTTGGTTTTGTACTTGGATTCTAACTGATCGAGATCATTGATTTGTTTGGAATTCGATCTCGATGGTGTTTCTACATTGCATTGACCTCGTGAAATCTAATACGCTACCTCTCATGAGCTTTAGGTAGATTCCTTTGCATGTTGTTCATAACAACTCATCATCACATCATAATGACATCGGTTGTTGACATCAATGACAATATGTCGAATAACATTGGTATAGATTGTTTTGTGTCATATTAGGGTTTGAAGGTAGCCACAAAGCTTTGATAAAGATTTAAAGGTTTTGGCACCATTTTCTATAAAGATTTAAGAATTTTGGACTATTTATGTTGCATCAACTCTCTACATAGCTTGAGTGGGCCTAATGGTTAAGAACATGTGTTTCCTCCTAAAAGTTCATAAGTTAAAATCTGGAGGGGTGTAGGGCATGTATACCTCTGTATACTTTAGCAGTCAAATCGTTGCACAGAGGGGGTCACTTGTCCCACAAACAAGGGGGTCTCATACACCAATTTGGTGTCTAACTTGGTCGTGACCTTAAAATTATTATTATTATTATTATTATTATTATTATTATTATTATTATTATTATTATCATGATGATGATGAAAATGCATTGGCTTCGAAATGAATTGAAGAATTGATGTTTGAAATTTCACATAATTTGGAAAACCACTGTTTGGCTAAAATTACCTCTTGAATCTAATAGAGAAAAGTCATTTTTTGGACAAGGCATAGCTTAAATTGAGAAATCAAGACCAAAAATGGATTCTACACCAAAAATTGAGGGATCCCAATGTTTTGCATTTTTTTAAATTTGACCATTTTGGCCTGCAAAGTTCAGTATGAAGTTTCATATTATTTCCTAAATTTACCATTTTCATAAATTTGTAGTTTCTATTAAATTTTTGTTTTTAAAAATTTCTATTTCTAGAAAAAAAAAATGGTAGTAAATTTTGGACGGATATAATTTTCATATAATATGTCAATTTGAGGTTATTTTGTTACTTGATTTTGGATATTTTTTTTGTACTTTCCATTAATGCAAATTGGATTCTAGAATTAGGATTTAGGTGATCATTTTTTTCAAACTTGTAAATTTTCCTAGGGTAGATCCAACTATAAAATACGGAAAATAAATATGGTTGATGTGCTCAAGGGTAAAAAAATTATAGAGTTCAATTAATGGTAACATATAAAAACATACATATGCTAAAGAGTTGGTTGTTTGAGAAGAGCGATGTGAAAAAACTAGGGGTGTCATTAGATAAATGGTATCAGACAACTCGTGAGTACTACATATTGGAATGGTATCCTCTGTATCCTGGTTCTGTAAAGCCTCAACATTCTACTGAAAAGAAGTCAAGCATCTGGAAAGCTAACAAGGATAAAAGTTTCGAGATTGATCAAAATCTTGCACTTACTCTTCATCAATGATGTGATCATCATGACTGGTGCAACCATGTCTGAGTGGATCGCAATTCATAAAATTATTAACACGTTTTTCTTGGTTTCAAGTATGAATATCAACTCACACAAATCAACCTTCTTGGCAATGGGGGTTAGGGAGGCCACCCTGGATGAACTAAAAGCTTTGTTCAATATTGACTCTTCAAACCTATCGGAAGGCTTCAAATATCTCGGGTTTCACCTAAAGCCGACAAACTACAAAGCGACAGACTGGAGCTGGCTAACAGAAAAGTTTGAACACCGCATTCACCATTGGTGTTACAGGTTTATATCGCTGGGAGGCAGATTCATTTTAGTAAAGGTTGTGCTAGAATCTTTACCCGTATATTGGATGGCCATTGCCTACATTCCCCTCTCGGTAATTAAAAAAATTTAGCAATTGATCTTCGATTTCCTTTGGTCTGGCAACAAATAGCGCAGGGGCTTCCATCTATGCAAGTGGCAGGAGATCTCTAAACCAAAATCACTCAAAGGTTGGGGGTTGAGGAATCTATACCTCTTCTATAGGGCGCTTTCAACGAACACCTTTTGGAGAGTTCTTATGAAACCAAGCATTTGGAATAAAGTTGTTAAGGATAAATACTTACCACATCAGCAGGTCCATATTTGGCTAAGATCGGCAACAACACATTCATCGGGTGCCTCCCAAACCTGGGATAACCTCTTAAAACACACTTCCTATTATTCTACAGTGGATTGTGTGGAATCCAGGCTCCGGGAAGTCAATTGACGTGGGATGAGACTCCATTCTAGGATTAGGAAAAATCTCTCGGCTATCGTCTCCGCTACTTGACCATCTAAGCCGAAAAGGGATAAATTTACTTTACCAAGCACAAAGTTCACTTTCAGGAGGAGTGATAGGCATAGATTGGCTACAAGGATCTCATCTAGAGCTCGAAGGGGACCTCGAGACCGAGTGGAACTGGTTCATATCGCATTTACTTGGAACAAGAATATCTCTCCAAGATCGATCGGATGAGCTCATATGGATGGGTGGAGACTTATCCGACAAGATTACTGTTAAAAATGCCTACAACGTGGCCACAAACCTTTGGGATAGTAGAGAGGAAATCTGGTGTAAAAAATTATGGAAATGGGATTGCCCCACTAAAATCAAACTCTTTATTTGGCTAATGGCCACAAACAAAGTGCTCGTCTGGGAAAAAGTACAGGCTCATGGATGGACAGGTCCAAGTAGATGTCCTTTATGCAAAGCGGGAAGTGAATCGGCTCATCACCTTTTTGTGACATGTCAATTTACTGATGCGGTTTGGAAACATATCTTACACAATCTAAACCTCTCTACAAGGTGGAATGGTGACTCGGTTGGCTCTTTCCTCAGCAATTGGTTTTCTTCTCTTACATCCTACCCATCGCTGCCTGCTTTTCTTTGCTGGAACATTTAGCTTATTAGGAACGAGATAGTCTTTGATGAGGGTTGCCCTTCAATTCATCAGGTGATCTACAAGACACTTGCAGTGGTGGCTTCTTCGAGTACCTGCCATAAATCTCACCCTTTACGCACCTCCAACTTAAATCTCTTGTCCAATAGAGCCATTGCTTGGTTTGATGGAGTTGTGCAACAAAATGGCAACCTATGTGGAGCTAGTGGGATGTTACACATATCTTCTAGTTCGTCCATCTGGTGGACACTCAACTATGGACAAGGCTCTAACACAAAGGCTGAACTCACGGGGGCTTGGGCAACGCTCACCTTGGCTCGAAGACTGAACCTTTTTGATCTGCTGGTACTTGGTGATTCAAGAATTGTAATTGATTAGCTCAATGGTAAGGTGGATCTCTAGATAGCTGCCCTGATGAGCTGGAAAGATAGAACTCGAGAAGCCCTTCAGCATTTTAGGACCTTATCTTTTGCCCATATCTTTAGAGAAGACAACTGTGTTGCAGACACATTGTCTAAAGAAGCACTAGCGATGCCCTTTGGTCAAATTAATTACTCTCAATGGGAGGATGGAATTGAGGGTCCCTCCTCGACAATGTTTCTTTAATGCATGTTCTTTTTTCATAATTTTTCAGCATTCTTCAGATCTTTTCAAAGCCATACTTAGTAGAAATTGTTATTTCTTTTCTGGACTTCCTCCTCAGAGACAGAGGCAGATTTGTTTTTTCATGTTCTCTCTACTCTGGCATTTGGATAGGGAGTGACTCCTTGTTAGTTGGCAACCGATGTTTCATTGCCTTACTCTGGCAGAGGATAGGGTATGTCTTCACTGTTTTTGTATAGATCTACGTTTATCTCAGACATAAGCATCATATGCAGGAAAGTAGGCTGAAATATGTAAAAAATTATACTCTGTTGAATATAATTAGAAATTTTTCGGTGGAAAAAAGTGAGTACTACATATTGAAACTAAAAAAATCCTATCAAGGTACATGATATGATTCCTTGTATGAAAAACATGATAATGTCTCAACATAATATTTAGAAAAATTAACATGATTGGGATCCTACACATTTTGAACAAGTTAAACAGTTTCTTATTGAGGTTAAGAGTCTTAATGTAAAACTAGGTCATGGTGGGAGAGACTATAAGAAAAAAAATATTGTTCTTATTATCTTGGTTGATCAAATCCTTATTGTGTAACACACCCAACCCCTAAATACCCTTTCTAGGGATGGGGCATCAAATTTTCGCTTTTCCTTGGTTCATTTTCAATCCCTTACTAAGCAAAACCCTATTATTCTGCTTCTCTGAGGTTTAGATTTCCCACTACATGATTAAACTAGCTGATGGGGTCCTCCTCGTGACCTCGGGCTGAAAACCATGAGCTAAGAGTCTACTTAGCGAATATTTTGGCACTTCGGTACTCTTGGACTTCGGGAGTTCCAACAGTGTTGTCGAATTCCCAGATCATCGAACAACGGAGGGAATCAACGATCCACGTCCTTCGATGAGATCCTACAGTTGAACAAGGGCTTTGGCATTTGGCACTAGACAATCCTTTTTCCTAACTCCCGAAGTCCCGAAATCTCGCACGTGACCTTAGCCATTCGTCGATCAGCGTTTGAATTTTAGCGTTGAATGTCCTAGATTTCGGCTTTTCAATGATCATCGTTGGAATTTCATCGTTCCACGATCGACTATCCTCATTGTACCTTCCTCAGCCATACTATGTTTAAACTTCTGAAATCTCACCACGTAGTCTTGGCCCTTCGGCGATTGGCATTTGGCGTTTTATGTTGGACATTCCTATATTGTACCACACCCCACATCTTTCGAACTCCCAAAGTTATCCAAACTCTCGGAGTCCCAAATACGTCACCAGCCATGTTGGCCAAGCGGGCACGAACTAGAAGTTGACATGTGGTGAGGTTCGAGGGGTGACATGTGTCCTCATTAGGGAGTGACACATGTCATACTCTAATAGACATAAGGATCAGTGAATCGACCGAATTTGGGTGACATGTGGAACCTTAGTTGCAGTTCCATGTCACTCAGGAT
Organism: Picea sitchensis; assembly: GCA_010110895.2. Lineage (NCBI taxonomy): Eukaryota > Viridiplantae > Streptophyta > Pinopsida > Pinales > Pinaceae > Picea > Picea sitchensis. The sequence goes on along the minus strand of SNQJ01S0023899.1, from coordinate 73,875 downwards.
GACGTCAGTGAGCCACATCAATCCCCATCATACGGTTTAGATGTATCCACGTGGATACATAGATCCACGGTCCTCATTACTTCGCGGCTCTGGACTTCGGGGATTACCGACTCCTCTCGATGCAAATCCCCCGAAGATCCAAGTCTAGGGATTCTCGGATCTGGTGCCACGCGTCCTTTTCCTACCAACGATTGAGATTTACTTCTTTGTTCGTGACTTCGGGAGTTTTCACACCTTGAAAAATCTTGGCCAAAATCCCTTGGAGTACTAAGTCTCAGGAATATAGGATCGCTTGCCATGTATCCTCTCATCTGATGACCCTAATTCAACGGACAACCTTAGACAGGGGACAAGTAGGGGCCACATGTCACTCCATGACGAGTTCTTGATCGATTAGGTAATCGAAGGTGGGCTTCTCAGATCGACGACTAAGAGGGATCCCGAAGGATCCGAAGATCGATGGTCAACGTCACTTCAATAGTTCAGCATGTATCTCTCGACTCTCCCTCCGGACCATGTCGGATCTATCGCCACATGTACCTAGAATCTATGGTCATGATTTACTCTGAATTGCATAGCTCCAGGGAAACACGCGCGTCCCTATATCGCCGAATACCGAGACTTCCGGATAACCTTTGATCCATGGACACGTGTCCCTCCATTTTCAACGGTCCCGATTTACTCCATGACTCCAGCATTCAGAAGTTTTTGGCGTTAGACCACTCCTATTCTCCCGAAGTAGGACTTTGTCGAAGCATTTAACGCTTCCCTTCCTACGTCTGATCTAACGGTTGAGAGGGATCTACACGTGATCCCCAAATTGATGGCCCTAGTCAATTCACGACTTCGGCCTTAGGCTATTTTCAAGGGTTGTGGAATCATAAGTCCTGAATTCCTGAAGCCGAAAGAGATAGCCCCTTCTATACTAGAGCAGGGTTCTCAGGCCCTGGTCACATGGGTCTCTTGGAAAATCTGGTGGGCTAAGCGCAAATCCTTTTTGCAGCAAAGGGGTTAAGGACATGGTCATGATCCCTTGGTCTAATCAGTGGATAGTCTGAAGGGAAAAATCCCTTCTTCCACATAGATGAACTTGGTGTTCCCACTAGAGTGAATTCAAAGGATTGGCAAGACTTAGACATTCCATTCAATCCTACCTCGACTCTTCGGCGGGCTCACATCCCCTGACTCTCTAGAAGCTAAACTGAGATAATTCAAAGATCATATAAATATAACAGTTTACAGAAGAAAAAGAGCACATCTAATAATTGTTCAAATACTGCAAGACTTAACCATAAACATAGACATTCAATCATCACATAAAATATATTACATAGAGTATGAAAATACTTATCAGAACTAGAAAAGGTGAAGCAACTGCTGAAAGGGGTGCTTGTTTCCTCCCAACCATAGGCACAGTCACTCATGATGGATTTACCACTGGCCACCCCCAAGCTAGACCATGATGCTCTCATAGATGTTCTTTCTCCTTTCTCCACAACAGTTAGGGATGGAGGTTACTCTCCTCCTCCCACGGGAACTTGGCAACTAGTTTTCTATACTCCAAGCAAGGAGGTATGCATGAGTACTTCCTCAGTCACTCGTCAGCCTCGTTTATCATCTTGTAGCCAAACCCTGCCCATTTATTCTTACAGCCAGCACGATCTTACTTCTTATCTTTTTCCTCTCAACTCCAAAGTTGAAGTATGCTCTCTTCTCTTCTCGAGAGAGTGTTTTCTCTACTCTTCTATCTTGCAGATCTATCTCTATCCTGAATTATCTCATTTCCATTTCTTTTCTTACTTGGCAAGGTTGCGTGGGTCCAAATCCCAATTCATGTTCAGGCTTGGAATCCTTACAGATGGGTACCTTTCCCCATCTCCTAATTATCTCTTGAGGATGGTCTTCCAACTACCAACCTCACTAGTAATTCATTTCTGGGTCAGAGGACTGTTGAGCAATTACACCCAGTTGGTACTGGCCTTGTGAGGGTCATCTCAACCATTCTTGGTTTCCCCTCACCATTTTTATCATAGCATCCATGGTCTATCTTGGAAAACTTCCCCCCTTTCAGCAGTTGTGCAACACATATTCAATTTATATCAATAACATAAATTCATACATTGACCCTTTTAAACAAAGGTTCATCAAATCAAACATTCACACATATTTAGTCCGTCGTAGTCTCTTTGCTAGTTATAGTTATATTTACAAGTTGGGGGAAACAAGGGTATTACATATTGTGTACCTAATCACAACATAGATAATATATTTATAATAAGGTCATATGTGTGCAAAGGCCACCTTTATAGTGCCTTTATATGATAAATGCCTAGACACGTGAAAAAATATTAGGGTCAAAGTTTATGCATCTTATTGTTATAAACATGAGTTTCCCCACTATCTTATGCATATCATTATATTTATCAATATAACAATTAGCTTCATGTTATTACTATTGGATATGTGTTCCTCCATTTCGAGATTAGCGAGTGATATCCAAACCTCGGGTTCAATATTAGCAGGTGATATCCAAAACTTGGGTGTGCATGTGTTCCTATTGTTATTGTTCATGTAATGTTATTTCTAGTTTATGTAAGCATTGTCCCATTTTTTATATAGACATAGCAAGAACTCCTCCCATTTATGATATATTACCCACTCTAGCAATAGACTCATTGAGATAAGGGAAAACATAAGCCCAATTTTGAGGAAGTTTGCAAAGGTATCATTAATGTACATGATAGACTTATTTCTCTAGGACAGAGAGTTGTTGGACATGCCCATGTAAATCATGGTAACAAGTTTCAAGCTAAGGGACCCAAAAAGGATTTGAAATCATGGTTGCAACACTAATTCTTTTGGTAATGAAAGCAAGTCCTCTACTAATAATATTGTAATTGTTTATCAATAAATAAATAGAAAGAAGATCCTCGAGGGATAGATCAATTGGTCATGAGACAGACATGAAATCTCCCCCCCCCCCAGACATGAGGAAAGTCGTGGATATTTTTGGGTCATTGAAAATACAGTCGTATATGCCTAGAAAAGTGTGTCATATTTGATTGTACAATAGGTCATCCCTTGCTAGGTTAGTCTGTAGTTGTATTTCTCTCAATGGGCCATTATCCACGTTATGGGAGCCATGATTTTAGCATAATAAAATCATTCTCGACATTGGTTTTATGTTAAGAACCAAATATCAATATAGCATAGAAAAACCTCAGAAAAAGTACTCAACGCCTTGAAAAAGAGATAATTTCATATAATAAGCCTCTTAGAGGGGGCAACCTCCTTTTACCCCACTTAAATGTTCCAGTACAAGATGATTCAAAATGAAAATGTCTCCTTGGTATATATAGGAGACTAGGAGGTATAATTACAACTAATGGCCTAAAGCCGACATAAATAAAATAACATTACGACTAGAGGTATAATTACAACTAATGGCCTAAAGCCGACATAAATAAAATAACATTACTAATCTAATATGCCCCAATTAAGGGTAATGACCCAATATTAGGGCTTAACATGCCCTCCCTTTGAGACAAGTGTTATCCGAAACGCTTGAGTAACTCTGGATGCTTTTGTATAAAATACTCGTCTTCCCAATTGGAATCTTTAGCCATTAGTTTCCTCTATTTAATTAGATACTCTGAAATGGATTTGTCCCTCAACTGACGATTTTTTGTGTTAGTGATGGCTTCATGCTTCGATATGATTTTTCCTTCCTCACAAGTTTTGCAATATAGTTTGAACTGATCTTGTCACCAAGTAATCACCTCTTTTAAGCATGAAACATGGAAACCTGGTGTACTCAGAAGATGTGCAACCCTAATTTGTAGCGCTATAGTACCAAACTGCAACATCTTATAAGGGACATAGTAATTTTGGTGATAATTTAATATCCCTCTGCCACGGAGTACGACCGTTTGTATGGTTGTGTTGCAGCTACTTATTTTTATCATATCCTTATAAGTTTTCCTACAATAGTTGTTTTGGAACCCTTGATTCTCATCGCAATCTTTGAATAAAAACAACACTATTATTTTGCATTTGCACACCTACCTTGTTCTCAAGCCACCAATCGCAGTTGAAAATTTGAGTTTGAAGTCATGTCAATGGAATTAAAATCATCACTGATTGGTTATGGTCACTTTTGTCTATGTTTTCATTGCATTTCTAATTCAATGATGGTCACATAGTTGGCAAGACACCAAAACCTTTACCCATTTGGCATTTTTTTGTTGTTAATATAACTTCATTTTTATAAGATTGTGATGGTATTCTAATGATTATGATCAAGTCTTTGATTCAATGGTGGTTCAATGTTCTATTTCTTTTGATCAAATTCAATGGTTCATAAATGTTTTACTGACATTGTGGATGCAGACCTTTGGTGCAATGGTTTCTTACAACGCATACATTTTATGATCTAATCCTTGGTGCTATATTCAAAACATTGTTTTGGTTTTAAATCATGCAAACACTATTGTTTGTGCAGATATTCGGGTTGACTTATCATATTTTCAATGGTTGTTTTATTGGCATTGTTTTAACATACACCACCAGTAATTTGAACCACCATAACGTCGCCGACAGGCGATTTTGATATGATTGTTTTGCATGGATTGTTTTGTTCCACCACCCTTGCACACTTAGGCATTAATGCCTGCGTTGTATCTTGGGTTACCTCTGTTTGTTTTGGGGAAATCTGTGAGCATTTGGTCCTGTGTATACCCTTTCCAAACCCCTGTCTGTTTACCCTGCCGACTGTGTATTCTCTCCTATGGAACCAGTGGTGGGCATAGTACCTAATGGCGTCCAAACGCTGCTGGTATTTGACAATGCTCGTGAAGAACTAGAGAACAGTGACTGGTTAGGTTTTATCCAGAGATTTAAGGGTTTCAACCTACGGGTTTCCAACACCAATTCTCACGCTTGATCTGATGTATTAAGGTCAGATATATCCAACTCGAGTTAAATGAGTAATTCCTCATCTCAGCTACAGGCTTAATAGCTAAAGGGTAGAGGTGGTTTAAGAATTCAAAAGTGGATGAGGGGTGCCAAGGGTCATTCCTATTCAAGCACTTCAAGGAAGATTGTTATTGTGATAGAGGTATGCCTCACACCACCCTTAAGACCAGTGACATGATCTATTAGCAACGTTAAGCAATTCATACCTAGAAGGCCATGATGAAAGTTCCCTTTAACATCTTCAAGTTGCTAATGAATTTCATGGACTACCCTCTGAATATGCTTCAGACCATCTCCTTCTATCAGTCTTTACAAATGTCCAAACGATTTAAGCGTAGAGAAGGCTGAGAAATTTTTCCATCATCACCGCTGATCAAAGTCATTATTGTTCATCATTTGAATCTTAGTAGTCACTGTTGGCAAGCCTTCCTATCAAGTAATGGATTTTCCACTCCCGAGTGTGTCCAAGTAGACAAGTTTGTGGTCACTGAAACCCTCAAGTTGTGCTCTACCATGCCATCTCCCACCCTTTCTACCCTCACAACCTCAAACTCTAACTTTGGACTTCCTACCTGGATACCATGGCTCTAATTCCATGTGCTAAAGACCATGCCTAAGACCGGCAGGCCCGTAAGGAAGAAAGGCAAAGGTGATATTGTGATAAATAAAAGAGGTAGCCAAGAATGCACGCATGGATATCTTAGATGTGCTTGGAACAAGCCCAACAGAAAGTAATCACTGTAAACTCATTGTCTTGAGCTTAGGATTCACTCGAGATTGAACGCCTTTGGCCAAGGAATACCCTCTTACCTCAAGGCCTCCTTCAGGAACTCCTACGACTCATGTTTCCACCTACCTCCATGCCTCTGGGTTAGAATGACCCTAACTACCCGGGAATTAAGCTTCACAAGGAAACCCCTGGTAACTTGGAGAATCCTCTCCTGTAATGCCAAGGCCCGATAAACCATCATGTACTCAATGTAATTCTTGGCTAGAACATTACTACATGGATGTTCCCTATTGCAATCTAAGATTAAATCATTAGAGGAAAAAAATTATTGTGTTATCAAAAGAAAGAGACAAGCTACAAGCCAACGAAGCAAGCCAAAAGACCACGTTCAATTGTCTCTGTGAATTTGAGCCATGGCCTTTGTCAATTCAAAGTTAACTTGACCGAATTGTTTTCCCATGTTCGTGCATAATTTTTCCACATCGATTTTTTATGATTTGGTTTGAACTAGCATAGCCAATTAGTTCTATGAGCCTTTTAATAGACCTTAAACTGGCTCGCTTATCAATTTCCAGGAATGTGATTTCATTTTTATTTGAATTAGTATAAAGGATTCTGTCTGGGATTAGTATAAACTATTTCCTATTTGCATTGAAGATTTGGTTTGCTAAAATCAAATATAGCCATGTTTTGATTGAATACTGATTCTATTGTTCTTGGATTGTGTCGGCTCTGAGTTAGTTCGATTTGGTTCTGCTTGGTTTGATTTTGAAATGATTCTGTATGTTTGAATTAGCATAGTCTATTGTGTATGTATGCATTACTATCAACATTGGTTTGATAATTACAATGTAATCTATTGATTCGAAAAACAACTCCTCTGTTAGTTTTGGATTTAAAAGATTATGTTAAGTGTCGGATTGACATATTGTATCTATATTGAATTCATACCAAAGATTTGTTTGATATTCGTTTATAGTCTATATTGATTGAAATTGATTCATAAAATGATTTCGCTATTTTAATTGTCAAAACGATTATGTCGGTTTCAAATTGGTAATAAAAGGTTGGTTGACAGAACGCATATATCCCTGTTACCATTCAATTAATTGACCATGATTTCGCTTGTTTCAAATTACATGTGTTTTGGCTTATTTCATGAATATATTGCTTTGTTTTCAATTAGTAATTAAAGATTGGTTTAATAGGTCGAATATATATTTCCTCAAGTATTGTTTGGATTGATTTAAAACCTGGCTCTATTTGTAATAAGACCACCTATAGAATCGCGGAGACTGTGAGAGCTAGTCTTTAAAATTTAGATTTTTGTTAATTTTTACCAATAAAACATTATCTAAACTTGCATATTCTTGTCCACCCACAAGTACCTACGAATTTCATTTACAAATTGGACATTCTGTAGCAGTTTAGATATAGTTCTCAAGTTTTTAGTCATAGGCAAAAAATAGGAACTTGGGATATTATCCCCAGATTTTTGTAAACTGCTTTTGATAATTCTACTGTGGATGTTTTAGTCAAGGGCCTTTTTATACTCATTTATTTTTTGTAATGAATCCATCACTATTGGGAGAACAAAGACTATGGATTTTTGATGATACAAGCTCGAATGGAAGTGGATCTTTGTAACATCTTAGCTTTCAATTTATCATAATTTCGCTCGTGTTTTGTGCATTTTAATTTTGTCATCAAGTCATTGACTACTTTGTGATATCAAGACTTGTTACAAAAGTTAATGCGCTAGGATTTAAATTGGCCCATGTCTTATGTACCCCGCTTTTAGTACAACAATTACTTTGTTTCAATTTAATGAATAAAGGTTTATCTTCTTCTTTAAATGAACTGCTCTCGCATAAATCTTCGCAATGGGATTTATCTAATGTGATGATTTGTAAATTGTAAGATTGTTGTCGTTCCTTTTTATTTCTTGTTTGTCCTGCAAACCAACTCAAAGAGCACCGGCCGCTTTCCCTCGCTATGTTGTGCTTGTAGAAAATCAAAAGCGGGTTTACTCCCATCAAAAAGCTAAATCAACCACTGTACACAGGACAAATAGGAAGCTTCACTTCGTGTCAGTTTGTTATTTGTTACTAAATAGTTAATAAATTAGAGAATTCTCATTAGTTTAGATACATAGTTCATTTCTAGTTTGGATTTCATTGTTCAAATTTTAGATAGTTTTCATTTTGTTTCTTTCTTATAAAATATAAAAATCGCACATTGTCATAAGACATTTTACCAACGATTTTTACAAATTTAGATCAAAAAGTTTGTATTCTGTAAATGCTGTAAATATATAATTGAGATCCTGACTAATAAACCCGAACTTTTAATTTCATAGGAATTATTATTATATAATATTAGTTAGTAAATTGTATATATATTTTACATTTGTATATATATAGTTTGTTGTAGTTGCTTTCTTTTCATTTAGATTGCCTTTTAGTTTAGTTTCTTTCATTTCCTAGGACTTAGATCAGCCAACAAAAAGCACTTAAACCCGCTGCTAGTGGGATCATCCCAAACGGCTTAAGCATTTAGACAACTCGACCTGATCCACCTCCGCTTGACGCAGCATTCATTTTCCCATCAACAAATCAAGTAGAAGGAGGATCGACCGACAAGCCGCCTTGTAGGAGCCTTTATTTTAAATGTATTCACTTCCCCCATGGCTCCCCAAACCACCATGTTGGAACATGCTTTCAACTTCATTACCCAATGTTCCCAATGAGACAGTCTCTCTTTTGTCCAAACTCACATTTGATGGTGAAGGCAAATTATCCGCTAAAGACCACCTTAACAAGTTTTGGTGTAAATGATCAAACATGACATCTCACATTTAGGAGTTTTATGCGTGACTGCTCGCTTACTTTTAGAGTTTGGATCAAACATTGGTTTGAATCCTTTCCATCATGTCACATTTTTATTGGTTTCAATTTGTAGGATGAGTTTCTAGATGATTTTGAAATTTATGATTTTAATTAATTATGTGAAGAATTTCATATTTCGCTAATCAACGATGATTCATCTTCAAAAAACTTTTTGACAAGAGTCTATCATATATCCTCTCAGAATTTAATCTTGATGACATGTCATTGGCATTAAATCTCTTCTATGATGCTTCCATCCTTCCATCCACTTCATGTCTAATCAATTTAATGAAGAACCAATTGTAAAATCCTATCACTAACTCCAAGTAAGAACAATCTTCTTCGCAAGAAGAGAAAAAAAAATTCGATAATGTTGAACAAGCTATGGAGGTAGAATCTATTGATCAGTTCTTATTGACAACCAAATTGGTTTTTCCTCCGAATCATTGTATTTTCTCAGCCTTCACCAAAAGTATAGAAGAAGATCTACTGGGCTCAAGGTGAATATCTCATTCTTGTAACTCATGCCTAATCAACATTTAAAATCAGCAATTGAAGAACACTTAAGCTTAATTTTAAATTGTCTTGAATGTTCTAGTACTCCCATGAAACTAATTAGAGAAGAAGTTACTAAACTAGAAGAAGAAACTTAAACCTTCATCCTCAAAATGCACTTTGTTCACAGGAAAGACTACTAGATGTTTGTCACATAAATTTGGAATTATCTATCACACAAAAGGCAAATCCAGATGATCATATTATGTTGAGGAATCTGTCACCAAAACAGAAAGGGTTTTAAAGAAGGTGAGAGAAATCTCTTTGAGAATACCATTGTTAATTCAAGAGATTCTTTCATGTGCTTATGCAGATTCTCCTTTCATTCTTTATATCATGATCTCTTCCTAGACTCGCTTGACTTGGTATCTTACCTACAACATCCTACTTTTTTCCACCACAATCATATCCTTTCGATATGCTAAATTTTGTGAAATCAATTCCAAACCTAACATTGATAAACTTGGATTTGACGCTTGTTCACTTTCATCACCATATGGGAAGAGTGACATGTTGCAAGATGTTTTTACATAGTTTATTGTTAAAAAGACAATGCATTATATCTTAAGTATATCATAGGTTCTACATTTCATATTCGTTCTTTAATTAGCTCAAATCTTAATGTTTATACCACATTTTGAAATGATCAATTGTATCAGCAGAGACATTCAAACTAATGATCTAATTGATTGCACTAATCCCTCCCATGATGAGTTTCCCATTGGTATATTCGCTTCATCAAAGTCATGGTTTGAATACCCATTTTGTGACAGGATCCTGGGATGGCTTGAATATTCACATATAAAAAAAATTCATAATAAAGACAAAGTTGAGCTTCTTTACCTAAGCATCTTGGAAGTAGTATGACATATTTCTTTTAGATCCTCCATGTGAAGAAATTAATGAGCACTTTGTAGAGAATTGTCGAGGATGGGGCATTTCAGCCTTGGTCGATGGTTATTCCATTTCCTCAGAATCCTGACAAGTTTTTCAAACCTACTTACACTCTCCCATGCCATTATGACCCTTATCATGACAAGATTGCGCAATGGCTGGAGGATTCGTACAACAAGAATATCCAAGGAAATGGTAAGATCATGCTTACTTCATTTTTAGATGATTATTATGAAGATAAGTGTGACATGTTTCTGTCATTTTTTGATACGTTACCATTCTTATTAGTAATGCTTGATCTTGTTTCCATTGCAGGATTAGAGTTACTTCGATGGCTACATTGGAAACATGACTTCACGTAGTATTCTGATTTGTTTAATACTTAGGGTAGGTTTAGGGATAGGTTTTCCTTTCAGTTGTATTTCTCTTTGTAATAATGAAGTCATGAACGCAAGTGGGCGCACCACGAGAACCATAATACGGTTGTTGTCAGGGAAGTCCCCTTGATCCTTTTCTCTTTACTTCTAGTTGAACATTTATTTTCAAAAACGCAGTATCGTCATGAAAATCTTAAATGGAAAGTAAAGAGATAAATAAATCTAAATCAACCCTGACCCAAGGTACCACGAGTAAGACTGCTTTTCCATCAAACATGATTTTCCTACTTTCTTTCAGTCTCCCAAGGGATTTGTGGCATGAGGTTTTCAGATGCACGTTCTGTACGTATTTCCTTTTGTTTTTTGGATTTCTTTGCTTTCAAATCTTTCTTCGTTGGTTTGTTTTGTTTCCTTTTATGCTTATCAGTCTTTCTTTTGAAACACGCATGCCTGCATCATGAACTGTTCAGACAAAGAAAAAAGAAAATTCGTTCACTGAAATGACTGCTGAAAAATTTGTCTAAACATCAATTATAATACTTCTGAAATTTACTGCCATGTTGAGAAAAGACTATTGTTTGAAAGAAGTTTACTGATTTCAGTCTATAAGTGAAGCCTGTCACGATCATCCATCATCTTCTTACGTTGTCCCTGTTCCTTAAGGGAACGACTCAGAAGATGTCTCCCTGCCTTAGAAGGTCGGTTTTGTAAACAAACCATCTCTGAATCTTAATGAAGGACAGTTTTAAAAAATTCTTTCAAGGACTGTAAAAATATGTCTAAAATATCATAATTTTTAGCGTCACCCCGCTCAATTATATATCTTTAAAAAACCAAATAAATCATTAAAGAGTTGTGGGAAGTTCTTGTAAACCCGTTGAGATGCTGAACAGGTCTGCTGACAGCGGGTAAATGCATGCATGACGCCAAGACAACTTCGTCGGGGTATTGAACAGGCCCGCTGGTAGCGAAGCAATGTCGGGTATATGAAAATTCATAATTATGAAATCTCTTGACCTTAAGATGTCCTTTATTCTGATCTGGAACTTCTTGGCAGGATATGGATATCAGAGTGGGATAAATGGCAACCCTGTCGAGGCTATGGATGCCTGCTAGCAGCAGTGGCCCTGTCAACAGTATTGGAGATTTTATCTTTAATATCGTGGCTCGCTTGTCTTAAGACTGTTATCAGTTTTCATCCTTTAAACACTGTTGGAATATTCGATTAATGGTGATGTTTAAACAATTTTCTGGTTGTTTTTGAGTTTGAATTATTCTTGTTATCATAATCTGAATTTGTTCTTTTGGCAGAGATAACTTCTTCTACCAGTGTGTCGCCATTGTTGGCAGCCATTTCGCATTTTTATCCTATCCTTATAAGCTGCCTACACAAGTGTTTTGGAACCCTTGATTCTCATCGCAATCTTTTGAATAAAACAAAACTATTATTTTGTGCATTTGCACACCTACCTTTTGTTCTCGTTTTCACGACTGCAAGCGTGAAAACTTTGAGTTCGAAGTCATGTCGATGGCATTAAAATCGTCACTGGATTATTATGGTTACTCTTGTTTATATGTTCATTGCATTTATAATTCAATGATGGTCACACAATTGGCAAGACACCAAAACCTTTACTCATTTGGCATTTTTTGTTGTTGTTAATATAACTTCATTTTTATAAGATTGTGATGGTATTCTAATGATTATGATTGAGTCTTTGATTCAATGGTGGTTCAATGTTCTATTGTTTTTGATCGAATTCAATGGTCTCATAACAACGCATTGACATTGTGATTAGACCCTTAGTGCAATGGTTTCATACAAAGCATACGTTTTATGATCGAATCCTTGGTGCTATATTCGAAACATTGTTTTGGTTTTAAATCATGCAAACACTATTGTTGTGTGAATAGTCGGGTCGACTTATCATAGTTTTCAATGGTTGTTTTATTGGCATTGTTTTAACATACACCACCAGTGATTTGAATCACCATAACGTCATCGATTGTACATCTTGATATGATTGTTTTGCATGGATTGTTTCGTTCCACCACCCTTGCACACTTAGCCATTAATGCCTGCCTTCTATCTCGGGTTACCTCTGTTGGTTTTGGGGAAATCCCTAAGCTTTCGATCCTGCGTATACCCTGTCCAAACCCTTGTCCCTTTACCCAGCTCACTGTGTGCTCTCTCCTATGGCACCTGTGGTGCGCATAGAACCTAATGGCAGAAAAGCACTCCTGCTATTTGACAATGCTCACGAAAACCTGGAGAACAGTGGCTGGTTAGGTTTTATCCAGATATTTGAGGGTTTCAACCTTATGGTCACCCAACAATTCGCCCTCACATTTGACGGATGCAGGGCTAAGGTCGGAGATATCCAAGTCGAGCTAAATGAGGAATTCCTCAGCTCGGCTACAGGCTTACCAGTTAAAGGATAGAGGTGGTTTAAGAATTCAAAAGTGGACGAGGTTCCATGGTCGCTCCTATTCACATCGAGGAAGATTGTTAGTTGTGATAGAGGTATGCTTGTCACTTCCCTTAAGACCAGGTGGCATGATCTATTAGCAATTGTTAAGCAATTCGTGACTTGTGAAGGTCGTTATGGTTTGGTGTTCCTTTACCATCTTCGGTTGCTAATGAATTTCATAGACTACCCTCTGAATGTGCCGCACTATCTCCTACACAGTATTTACAAAATGTCCAAACGATTTAAGCGTGAGAAAGTTGATAGCAGCCTTTTCCATCACTGCTTGATCAAAGTCATTAGCGTTCATCATTTGAATCTTAGTGGTGACTGTTGGCAAGCCTTCCTATTAAGGAATGGCTTTGCCACTCCTGAGTGTGTTCAGGTAGACAAGGTTGTGGTCACTGAAACCCTGGTTGTGCCTACCGTGCCATCTCCTACCCTTCTACCCTGTGTCAAACCCTCAAACTGCCCCAACTTTGACCTACCCAATACCATGGCCGACCCGTGTGCTAAAGACCATACTAAGACCGTCAAGAGGCATGTATGGAAGAAAGGCAAAGGTGATACTGGTGTCAACAGTAGGGGAAAGAAGAATGCACGATGGATATCTAGATGTGCTTGGAACAAGCCCAAACAGAGCACTGACCAGAAACCTATTGTCTTGAGCGAGGATTCAGACTCTGAGATTGAACGCTTCTTGGCCGAGGAATACCCTTACTCTCAAGGCCTTTGTTCTGTGGAACCCTACAACTATGTTTCCAATCTACCTCCATGCCTCAACAATTACCCGAACTACCCGGGAATTAAGCTTCACAGTGAAACCCCTGGTAACTTGAAAGAACCCTCGCCTGTAATTCCAAGGCCCGATCAACCATTGTGTACTCAATCTAATTCTTGTCTTGAACGTTATTACACCGATGTTCCCCTGTTGCAATCTAAGATTAAATCATTAGAGGAACGAATTACTGTGTTGTCAAAAGAAAGAGACATGCTACAAGCCAACGAGGAGAAACAAAAGACTACGGGTTCAATTGTCTTCAGAAATGTTGAGGCAACTACGGCCTTTGTCAATTCAAATTTAAACTGACCGAATTGTTTTCCTACAGCCCAGGTATGGTTTTTTCCACATCGATTTTGTATGATTTGGTTAGAACTAGCATAGCCGATTAGTTCTATTTGTTTTAATAGACTCAGAAACGGTTCTGTTTACTTCAAATTTCCAGGAATGATTTCATCTTTATTTGAATTAGTATAAAATATTTTGTTCTGGATTAGTATAAACTATTTTGTTTGCATTGAAGATTTGTTTTCTAAAATCGAATATAGTTGTGTTTTGGATTAATACGATTTTATTGTTCTTGGATTGGGTCGGCTCTGAGTTAGTTCGATTCAGTTCTGTTTGGTTTGATTTTGAAATGATTCTGTATGTTTGAATTAGCATAGTCTTTTGTGTATGTGATGCATTAATATCAAATATTGGTTTGATAAATACAATGTAATCTATTGATTCGAAAAAACAACTCTGTTAGTTTTGGATTTAAAAACGATTATGTTAAGTGTCGGATTGACATATTGTATCTATATTGAATTCGAACCAAAGATTTGTTTGATATTCGTTTATAGTCTGTGTCGATTGAAATTGATTCATAAAAATGATTTCGTTGGCTTTTAATTGTCAAAACGATTCTGTCGGTTTCAAATTGGTAATAAAAAGGTTGGTTGACAGATTGCATATATCCCTGTTACCATTCGGTTAATTGACCACGATTTCGCTTGTTTCAAATTGGCATAAAAGTTTTGGTTTATTTTCGTGTGAATGATTCGCTTTGTTTTCAATTAGTAATTAAATATTGGTTTAATACGTCGAGTATATTTATGTTATCGTTTGGATTGATTTAAAACGGTTTTGTTTGCAAATAAGACCAGCTACAGAATCGTGAGATTCTGTAGCTAGTCTTAAAATTTAGATTTTTGTTAATTTTACCAATAAAACATTATCTAAACTTGTCTATTCTTGTCCACCTACAGGTACCTACGAATTTCAATGGCAAATTGGGCATGTTGTGGCAGTTTAGAACATGTTTTTTGTGATATAGTTTTGTTTTAAGTTGTTAGTCATAGGCAGAAATAGAGACTTGGGAGATTGTTCCCAGATTTTTTGTAAATTGTTTTTGATAATTCCCATAGGGATGTTTTAGCCTGTGGCCTTTATATACTCATTTATTTTTTGTAATGAATCCATCACTATTGGGAGAACAAAGACTATGGATTTATGATGATACAAGCTCGAATGGAAGTGGATCTTTTGTAACAGCTTTAGCTTTCAATTTATCATACTTTCGTTCAGGTTTTGTGCATTTTAATTTGTCATCAAGTCATTGACTACTTTAGATATCAAGACTTGTTACAGGTTAATGTGTTGTGATTTAAATTATGTCCATGTCTTATGTATCTCAGTTTTAGTACAGAAATTACTCTGTTTCAATTTAATGAATAAAGGTTTATCTTCTTCGTTAATTGAACTGTTCTATACAAATCTTTGCACAGGGATTTATCTAACTGCGATGATTTGTAAATTGTAAGATTGTTGTCATTTTATGTCTTGTTTGTTCTGTTATTCATATTCGAAGAGCACTGCTGCTTCCTGTTTACAAGAAGCTTGTAGAAAATCTGGTGTGGGTTTACTCCCATCAAAAAGCTAAATCAACCACTGTACACAGGACAAATAGGAAGCTTTACTTCAGGTTAGTTTGTTATTTGTTACTAAATAGTTAATAAATTCGAGAATTCTCACTAGTTTAGATAGATACATAGTTCAGTTTTATAGTTAGGATTATTATTGTTCGGCTTAGATAGTTTTCATTTTGTTTCTTTCTTATAAAAATTATAAAAAAATCAAAAATAATGGTTTCGCTGTCATAAGACATTTTACCAATGATTTTTGCAAATTTAGATCAAAATTTGTATTCTGTAAATGCTTTTAATATATAATTGAGATCTGATTCTGTTAATAACTGAACTTTTAATTTCATAGAATTATTATTATATAATATTAGTTAGTAAATTGTATATATATTTCAGATTTGTATATATATATAGTTTGTTGTAGTTGCTTTTTTCATTTAGATTAGTTCTTTTAGTTTAGTTTTCTTTTGTTTTCCTAGGACTTAGATCGGCCAACGGAGCCGCTAAACCCGTCGGGGTGGATCATCCCAAACGGCTTGGGTTATGTAGACAACCACGGACCGGATCCACTCCTCCAGTTGACGAGCGTTCATTTTCGCCCGTCAACAGGTTGTAGTCTTAAAAACACCCAATCCCCTACTTCAAAACTTATTTCACTACGATTTTGATCTGCTTGTTGTTTCATGCGATTTTGTGCCATGGTCAGGTTGTCCTTTAAGATTTGGAGAACTTGTTGTTGATTCTCGATGTGATCTTCCACCGCTTG
>SNQJ01S0023899.1:25171-57525 GCA_010110895.2 Picea sitchensis | reverse complement strand
CCATCTCTTGTAGTTCATCTTTTGTTACTATATTCTTTTGTAAATCATTTATGTCCCTACACATTTATTCACCTTCATCAAGAGTCCAAGTAGGATTGTCTGGAGGCTTATTTGGTGTAGAAGTTCCCTTTTTGGGTGGCATGGTGGCCAAGTATCACTTTTGAACCTTGATTTTGAGGTGGTTTTGGTAGACATTCTTTCTTCTGTTGTATCTCCCAAGTTTCTGCCCTTCTGGGTATGAAAATTTCTTTTATGTAGTTCTCGAATATTTCTTCTCTGCAATGCCATAGGTCTGATCAAAATTGGATGTGCCAAGTGGAATTTACGGTAACTTCCCCACAACTTGTCGATTTTTGGCCTTTCGAGGAGATCTCACTTGTATAGCGTGCCCCACACAAAATAATTGATATTAAATTTTGAAACTTGTACCAAAAATACTAAATACTGTCCACAATCCAATGAAATTGGTCCCACTCAATTTGGATACTCTAGGAAGAATTTATGATTGTTTTACCTGGAACACTTTCTTGAGACTAGTCAATAGGACTAGTCAGATACCCTATCTTACACAGGGTGTATCTACAAATTTAAGATGACCCAGAAGCTGAAATTTTTACCATAGATACCTTATTAATTTTTGTGAATAGCCTCTGGAGTTCATGGTTTGAAACGTTACAGAAATTTTTTTATAGCGAAAATTCCGCAATGACTCAGTTCAGGATGATTCCAGAACCCTATCTTGTACAGGTTGTATCTCCGAAAGTATAAGGCCTCAGGAGCTGAAATTTCAACCCAACGTACCTTGATCCATCTACTAAATATACTCCAAGTATAGAGGCAGTTTCATTAGGGTGGTTTGTTGAGCAATAGCAGGAGGTTGGGAATTCAACAAGGATATATCAGATAGGTGGAGAAGTACTTCCATCTAGATATCTGAGCTACATGAGAACTCATAGATAGAGAAAAGAAGGACTTTTGCTCACGAAGATATTAGAATGAGGTGAAGAAGAAATTTCACCTAGAGATCTATTCATTCTAGAGGAGAAGAGAAGTCGGCAGGGCAGCAATAGAGTAGTTGCAGGAATAGGATCATACAGTAGTAGTAGAAGTGTTGAGTTCAAGGTATTGGTTGTTTCTCAGTGGACAAAAAATACACAGAGTGAGATAGGATATCTCATTGAATTGGGTGGAGAAGGACTTTCGTCCAACTGTGTAGGGTAGGGTTCGAGGAAAGGAGCACAAGGGTAGGAAGGGAGATAGAAACCATCAAGATCAAAGGACTCATATTGAGGTAGGATATTTTTTGCATTGTATTATTCCTCGAGTGAACCATTATCCTAGGGAGGGAGCCCAATATTTTATTTTAATAAAATCAACTGGAGCTAGAAGCATGGTAGATATTCAGTAGTCTCACAGAGGAATCGGGGACCCATGTGGAGCTTGGTGATGATTCCCAGTATGCAATGAAGGGGAAGGGAAATATCATGTTCTAACTTTATTTGGGAGCTTCGTTAGAGGCCCAGGATGTGTTTTATGTACCAAAATTTAATAACAACTTGCTCCCAGTTTCATTTTTTGAGGACATGGGCTTTGCAGTTACTTTTCAAAAAGGGAAAGTACTCATATGTTCATAGGGATCTAGCCATGACACAATAGTTAGCATTGGTGTCAGAGAGGGAAGGTTATACAGGTTTCATGGCTAGCCTATTAGAGGATCCAAGGGGATATTGGATCATGGATCGATGTCAGTGACAGAGGACGAGGAGCAGGAGGCTCCAAATGGTGAGCATTTGAAGGATGAGAAGAGTTCACAGACTTCTAGTATGGGGAGTGAACCTTCAGAAGGTAAGAGGGAGTTATCCCCTTCCATTTCTGTCAGGAGACCGAGTTGGTACGCGATGGAATTGATGGATGCTCAGGAGCAAGAAGCTTCTAGGATCACATTGAGGGAGAGCAGACCTTCGACGAAGTTTTCAAACTTCATGGCATTGATATGTAGTGTCATCGATTTCCATACTTCTAGTGTTCAAGGAGAAACTAACCAACAATGTTGGAGGAATGTCAGTATGCAGGATGATGTGTGTGACATTATGCCAGAGTTAGAGGTATAACCAGTTCCATGTGGCTCTTTGGGAAATACTTTCGTTGCTAAGAGGGAGTGTTGATGTTAGTGGTAGCAGCAGACAATTATTTATGCACAGGTCTATGTGTCTAGACATGTGGAAATCTTCCAAAGCCTTAGTTAAAGGAATTATTAAAGTAAATTTTTTTTATTAACTAATTATGTAATTATTTAATTGAGTTATTTATGAGACATGATAAAAGTACTTAGCATGCAGCATGTAATCTAAATATAAAAGTGAGTGTGAGAAGTAATATCAATTGTAGATCACTTTGGTGATTATAAATAGATTGTAACTCATGATTATAAAAGAAAGGCTAGGAGAAGGAAGATACAGTTCACAGAGATAGAAAAGGAGGACCTTTTCTAGTGTGGAGTCTCCAAGGTCACACTCAGGAGTAGAGAAGTACCTCTACTCGATTGCTTAGATGTCGAAGGATAGTGATTACACTTGACTTGACAAGTGTTGAGGGAGTCAACACATAGTATTGGATCATGAAGGATTTTGGTTCAAGATCCTGGATAGGTGAAAAAGGACCTTCATCTAGAGATCATATAGGTCAAGGAGAAGAGAGAACAGAGGCATACGTAGGTGGGTTTCAAAAGAAAAAATCCACAGGAAAGAGTCAGACTGTACGGATTTTTTCATATGGACTTTCTGTACATATATGTGGGTCACAAAGGAGACAGTCGTGGACATTCACGGGTCTCAATGAGTAAAGTCGTGCATATCCACGGGTCATTGAAAAGACAGTCACTGATGCCTAGAAAAGTGTGTCGAATTTGATTGTACAATAGGTCAGTCCTTGCTAGGTTAGTTTGTAGTTGTATTTCTCTCACTGGGCCATTATCCATGTTACAGGAGACCTTATTTTAGCATAATAAAATAATTCTCAACACTGGTTTTCCCTCATAGTTTTTTCCAAGGGTATTTACCCAAAAATTATGGTGTTCATGTGTGCTTGATTTGGTTTCCTAATTTATGCTTCCCCTGCATGATATAGAGTTGATTATTTCAGTAATGTATTATTGTTTTGTGAGATGCTAATCTGATTGCAGTAAGGAAATCACCAGATAACAAAGTACCTAGGTGTTAGGGTAAGAATTTATACAAGGCTTCGTTTATAGGGACAACAATTTGTTGATGTTTGTAGCATCAAACAATTACTTTTGTATAGGTCTAAGTTTATATACATGTGGAATTCATCCAAAGCCTTCTGCCTTGATACTTTAATTGAATTAAAGGAATTATTAAAGTAAAGTACTTTTATTAATTAGTTGATTTGATTTAATGAAATGTTAAAGTTATTATCATTAGTGAATTAAATATTATGCATTGATCTCAAGTGAGGTGGGATTTAAACTTAGTCGTCAATCACTTTGGAGATTAGGGTTAGGTGATAACTCAAGATTATAAAAGCATGAAAAGTGTGAAGAATGAGACACTTGATACTTTTGACACAAAGGGTTGGATCATGAAGTAATATGTTTCAAGGAGATCTCGGTTAGGTGGAGAAGGACTTTCATTTAGAGACCAATACAAGTCAAGGAGAAGAGAGAACAGAGGCAGTTGCAAAGAGTTCCAGCATATTGGAGCCATAGCAGCAGGGTCATGTCGTACAATTTTTTTCATACATTCTTTGTTCACATGTATGCAGGTTTTAATGGAGACATGAGCATATACACGGATTTTCTTAAGGAAAGGCACATACATCTCGAAAAACGTGAAAGTTTGGGGTCGTACAACAGACCAAGAGTTGCTAGGGTTTCTAGGTGTTGTCTAAAGTTTTATGTATTTTATTTGTGGGCCATTTTCCCAATAAGGGAGCCCTTGCAAGCTTTGAATTTATTTGAATGATAATCTTAGTTGATGGGAAGAATATTTTTGTGTATGACATTTTGGTTTTCCAGTATTGCTTCCACTATTTTTTTCAGTTAATTATTCCAGCAAGTGTATTTTGTTTTGTGAGCTGCCAATTTGATTTACATCAAGGAAATCACCAGATAAAGAGATACATAGGTGTCGGGATTAGAATTTAAAAATGGTATTAGAGCACTAACTCTAAGAGAAAGCCATATTTCAGATCCACAATAGTTAAAAGTAAATCTATCAAATCTGCAAGGAGATCTCAACAAATTAATAACTAGCAGTCAAAAATCAAGGGTTTGATTTCAGGGAAACTATTATACTAAAGAGAAACTAGGGATTGCAGTTGTACGGAGTTGTACACAGGTTGCAGTATGTGCAGGTGCATACATATGCGGGTTTTCTTAGAGAAATTTGCTTACATACACGGGTTTCAGTAGTAAAAGGTGTGTACAAAATCGTACAGGTAAATACAGGGGAAACTTCAGCAGCAGGTTATTTCCAAGGTAGATTATCAGATCTAAGGGATGGCAACAGCAATTATGAGAGTTGAAGATAGATTGGATGGAACATCCAACCTCCTATCTTGGAAAGCAAGAGTTACTTTGGCTTTGAAGAAATATGGCATTTGGGAGATAGTGGACAAAGTAGTTCTTCCACCAACATATCTGCAAGATTTGGCAGTTCACTGGAAGAAGGAGATCGAATCCTAGAGGGTAACATTGGATTTAGTGAAGGATCATCTTATTCCTCACTTTTTCAAGAAGAATACGACCAAGGATATTTTTTATTCCCTGGTAGGATTATTCCAAAGCGATAACATGAATAGGAAGATGGTCTTAAGAAATAAACTCATATCTATGTAGATGTCTAGATCTGACAATGTTACCAACTACTTCATGAGGATCACTCAGGTATGTGATAATTTTGCATCTATAGGGGAGAAATTGGATGACATAGAGCTTGTTAATGTGGAATTGAATGGTTTTCCGAAGTCTTGGGAACCATTTTTCAAGGGAGTTTGCACTCGAGAAAAAATATCATATTCGCAGAGGCTTTGGGATGATTGTATCTAGGAAGAGACTTAGAAGTATTCTAAATGCAGCAAGCATGGAAGTAGGGATGAGAACTTGGCCCTTGTGAGTAATACAGGGAAGGGAAAAGGAAAGGGTTCCAGCAAGAAGGTTAATAGTGATGGAAGAACATCACAGTCGAGGAAGAATAAGGACTTGAGTAAAATCAAGTGTTTCACATGGCATAAGAATGGACATTATGCATATTAGTGTCTAGAGAAGAAGAAGGGGAGAGGAAGGAAGCATAAAGGAGAATTAGTAGAGACGTATTTAGATGAGTATGCAACAAAGTTTGAGAAGGATTTCTCACCAGCTTCTTGTCTTTCTACCAGCACAGCTACCAAGAGTGTGCGGTACTTGGAAAGTGGTGCATTTTTTCATATGATAGAATCATGAGAGTTATCCAGCGGTCTGAAGGAGAAGGACTTAGGGATCCATGTAGAGGTTGGTGATGATGCCAAGTATGCAGTGAGGAGGTTTATTTGATGCCCAGGATGTGCTTTATGTACTGGGACTGAAGACGAACTTATTATTAGTCTTAGTTATGGAGGACAGGGGTTTTGTCCTTACTTTTCAGAGAGGGAAGGTACACATACGTCCAGAGAAATCTATCCCACACACAACAATGGTAATTGGGGTTAGAGAGCATAACTTATACAGGTTGACAGGAAAGCATGTTCAGGATTTGGTACATGACAGTGATAACCTATGTGAACTATGGCATAGGATATTGGGACACATACACTATAGCGAATTTTCAATTATGAGGGACATTGTTATAGTTCTTCCATAGTTTAGTGTTGAGCAGCAAGGAGTGTGCAAAGGGTGTGCAATTGGAAATAATTCCAAGGCTGGTTTTCCAAGTAGTGAGAGTAGGTCCAAGGGGATCTTGAATCTCATTCACTAATATGTGAGTGGTTCGATGTCAATAGCATCAGTACAGGGAGCATCGTACTATGTGATGTTTATTGATTACTTTTCTAGGAAAAGGTGGATCTTCTTTATGAAGACCAAGGATGAGGTATTCAGTCAATCCAGAGAGTTCAAGGCTCAAGTGGAGAACTATATAGGAAAGAATATAAAGGTCTTGAGGTTGGATAATGGGGGAGAGTACACCTCCAATGACTTCAAGGATTTCTGCAAGGAGGCAGGGATCAAGAGGAAGTTGACAGTCTCATACAACCCTCAGTAAAATGGGGTTGCGGAGAGAAAGAATCAGTCCATCATCAGTTCTTCCAAGGATATGATACATGACCAAGGGAAAAGGCGTGTAACATGAAATTATATGTGCAAAACAGGAGTCCTCACGGGATATTTTAGGATAAGAACAGGGGGAGGCACTCTCAGGAGTGAATCCAAAGATAGGACATTCGAGGATATTTGGTTGTCCAATCTACATCCATGTGCCTGTGAAGAAGAGGATGAAGATAGAGAATTTAGGACAGAAGGGTATATTTGTGGGATACAACAAGACCTCAAAGCATTAAATGATCTTCATTCCAGCAAATCGGAAGACAATTGTGAGAAGAGATGTTAACTTCGAGGAGAAATTGGCATCTAGGAAATATTAGGAGTCATCAACAGTGACAGAGGACAAGGAGTAGCAAGCTCCAAAGGATGAGCAACGCTCAATAGCTTTCAGTTTAGAGAATTATACTTCAGATGGGGAGGAGGAGTTATCCCCTACTAATTATTTGAGGAAACCAAAGTGGCTATTTGCAGACATTGAGGGATGTTGGTGAGGCTCCTAGGAGTGTAGTCAGGGAGAGAAGGCCTCTGAGGAAGTTTCTGAAATATATGGAGAAGATCAGCAGGTTTGGTGGGATTCCATGGTGTAGGAGTACACATATATCATGAGGAATGATGTTTGGGATATAGTTTCAAGACTTGAGGGGGAGTCGATTATGAGTTCCAAGTGGTTCTAGAAGATCAAGCATGATGTAGATGGTAGCATTGAGAATTTCAAGGTGAGGTTCATGGAAAGAGGGTTCTCCTAGAGAGAGGGAGTGGACTACGAGGTGACATTTTCTCTAGTCGCTAGGTATGCTTCTATTTGAGATGTTATTTCTATTGTTTTAGTTATTAGGTGGGGGATTCACCAGATGGATGTGAAGCAACTTTCCTCAATGGGATCATTGAGGAGGAAGTATATATAGAGAAGCCTCATGGACTTGAGGTACATGGGAGGGAGTTTCAAATGTGTAGGCTTAATAAATCCTTGTACATACTCAAATAGGCACCTAGGGCATGGTATTCCAGGATTGACAGATACTTACAGAGTATGGGATTTACCAAGCGTGAGGTGGATCCTAAATTATACTTAATAATTGTTGGATTTGATCCATTCATCTTGGTGTTGTATGTGGATGATTTGTTTCTCATAAGTGTAGAGGAGATTATAGTAGGGTGCAAAGTATATTTATCTACAAAGTTCGAGATGAAGGACATTGTCTTGATGCATTATTTCTTGGGGTTATAGGAATGGTAGATATCAGGAGAGATCTTCCTTGTTCAAGAGAAGTTTGTAGTGGAGATCTTGAGGAGATTTAGGATGGAGGATTGTAGATCGATGGCTACACCTATGGTTACCAAGCTGAAGAAGGTTTTCACTTCAGATTTAGAGTTAATGGATCCTAGGATATACATGCAGTTTATAAAGTCCTTGATGTATTTGGTCAACACCGAGAAAGTTATATGTTTTGTTGTAAACACCTTGAGTCAAATCATGGTGGAGCTCAAGATGGTGAATTGGATATCATTGAATCATGTGCTCATGTACTTGAGAGGTGTAGTAGATTATGGGTTGAGGTATCTTAGAGGTGACGGAGTGAGGCTGCATGGATATTTACACTCAGATTGGGTAGGGAGTGCAGTAGACAGGAAGAAAACATGAGGGTGTTGCTTTAGCTTGAGATCGGTAGTAATTATATGGTTCAGTAGGAAGCATATTTCTGCAGCACTTAGTTCAGCAGAGGCAGGGTATCCGGTAGTGAGTATGGCTAATTGTGAATCCATTTGGCTTTGCCAATTGCTTACAAGTTTATTTGATCAGGAGTTGGAGCCCATATTGATATACTTTGATAATCAAAGTTGTATCAAAATCTCTAAGAATCTATTATTCCATGATAGGTCCATATTGACATCAAATATCATTTCATCCAAGACAGGATCTAAAAGGGAGCAGTCAAGCTTCAGTATGTTTCCACAGACAAGTAGGTTGTAGATATTATGACCAAACCCTTGGTTAAAAGGAAGTTTATGTTCTTCAGGGACAAACTTGGAGTGGTGCATAATGCATTATTTTCTTAGAGGCAGTGTTGATGTTTGTAGCATCAAACAGGTACTTCCACATAGGTCTAAGTGTCTAGATGTATGGAAGTCCTCCAAAGCCTTCTACCTTGATACTTTACTTTAATTAAAGGAATTATTAAAGTAAAGTGATTTTATTAATTAGTTGATTTTATTTAATGAAATGCTAAAGTTATTAGCATTAGTGAATTGAATATTAGTGATTGATCTCAAGTGAGGTGAGATTTAATATCATTCATTAATCACTTTGGAGATTAGGGTTAGGTGATAACTCAAGATTATAAAATCATGACAGGGGTGAAGGAGGAGACACTTGATACTTTTGATACGGAGGGTTGGATCACGAAGGACTGTGATTCAAGGAGATCTCGGATAGGTGGAGAACTTTCATCTACAGATCAGTACAATTCAGAGAGAAGAGAGAATAGAGGCAACTGCAAAGAGTTCTAGCAGATTGGAGCTGTGGTAGTAGGGTCACGCCATACGGATTTTTCCATATAGTCTTTGTGCACATGTATGCGGGTTTCAATGGAGACAGACGCATATACACGGGTTTGATTAAGGAAAGGTAGTACATCTCAAAAAATGTAAAAGTTTAGGGTCGTACAATAGACCAGGAGTTGCTAGGGTTTGCAGGTGTTGTCTAAAGTTTTATGTATTTTCTTTGTGGGCCATTTTCCCAGTAAGGGGTATTGCTTCCGATATTTATTTGAGTTGATTATTCCAACAAGTGTATTTTTTTTTTGTGAGCTGTTAATTTGATTTATAGTAATAAAATCACTAGATAACAAGATACTCAGGTTCCAGGATTATAATTTCAACATGGTTTATCTAATACCTCTAGGTCGAACCCCAATTGTAAATGTACATATGCTTTATAGGCTAGTGAGTCGGGAATGTTTTGGGCCACAATGTCTTTGTATATATGTTTTGAGGCTAGAGTGCCTGTGTGATTTAGTCCAGGGAGCCTATGATTTGAAAGGCCAGGGAGCCTAACAAATGTAATATGTAATTACACTTGATTATATTAATAAAATAACGCCATTATTACAAACCAAGTAAAGAGTATGGGGGGTTGGGACTCCATGAGAGAGAAAGGGAGCTAAGGGCTTAAGGAAGAGGGGCTAAGTCAAGGGTGCTTAAGCCAAGGGAATATTATAATATTGTTCCTAAAGTCCAAAATCACGTGATATTATGTTATCCTAAGTTCCTAAAGGTTGGGAACAAATCACCAAGTGGAGTCAAAGGTAGTCCCTAGAGTGACAAGTGTCAAGTTAAGAGCATGCAAATATATTGTTGGGAATTAGTGTAATTCCATCATTCATTCCATCATTCTTTCCCAATCATTCATTCTATCATTCACTAAATTATTTCCATCCATCATATGTACCTTGTTTGGAGTGTGGAAGCTAAAGTTGTGATTACCCAGTAAATCCTTGGTGGTTTGGGTTGAAGAAGCAGGTTGCCGCATTATCTCTGGGTGAGGGAATTGATGGGGATAGGTTTCCCTATGTGTTGGGCTAGTGGATGTTGAACTCCTTGAGAAACCTTGTGTTCCATGTGCCATAGAGATCTGAGACTTCTTGGTTGTCCTGTTGTTGAAGCCCTGGAAGGGAAGTGAGATAGTCGAAGGATTGTTGAGTAGAGAAGGGGTACACTTCCTAGGGTGGGACAGGTTGTGGGGAATAAGAGGTTGTGAGAGGTCTGCATGTAGTTGGTGATTTACAGCAAAAGATAAGTGTTCTTTTATGTGTATTATTATATTGAGCAATGTGTATGTTTATGTTAATTATGTTTGTTGAAAATGTACATAATTGTATGCATGCATTATATTGTTAGGACTGCATAATTGTATTTATGTGCACCGCATATTTGTTAATTAAAGGGTATCACAGAAAAATTTTGTGTGGTGTGGCTCAACTTGGATGTCAGGGATGCTACATTGTGGTATCAGAGTAAATTTCCAGGTTTGTTGGTAATGGGGATGTTACATTTTGGTATGAGAATGAAGAATAGAGGTAATGGGATTCAACTAGATGGTTGAGTATGTTACAGTTTACCTTGTTTACCATCCATGGTGTTGAAAATAATAAATGGTTGGAGAATTAATAGCATACAATGAAAGAAAATAGCTCCAAACAAACTATCATATAGTGACCTCTCCAATGGGCACCTTTCTCTAACATGAAGAGTCATAAAAATAAGTTGATGGAAGATACAAAAGGTAGTTTTTGACACTAAGGAAAACATAAATCAGAAGTAAATCAAGAAGACTTGCAATTCTGAATATGTATGATAAGAAGAAAACGTATGGAAATAATAATTGATCCAACTATATGCTTGAAAATGAATTGACTATTTTTTCCAAATTCCATAGCTTAACAATATAAATGAATCCTTGCAAAATACTAATTCTTGTGTAGGATATTCTTCAACAAAAACAGGTAGTAATAAATATCAAACCTATCATAAAGTAGTTAAAAAAAACATTCCACAAAGAACCCCTGAAATCACTTAAAATAATAACAAGAAAGTAGCTAGCATATCTCAATTATTACTTAACATATGTTCAGGGACAACCATAAAGAATACAATGAGAACGTATTTGCAAATAATCTTTTGTTGCTACACAAAATTGTGAAAAGATTACATTCAAATACAAAGAAGAGATTATTTGATTAACAAAAAGAAAGTTACATAAACAAAGAAAGAAGAAACAGAATCTGCAATGCAAGTGGCGAATCCACTGGCTGGTTTTCTGGTCTGCAACAAATTAATATCCATGTGGGCTCTAAGTGTTTAGCTTCCCTGTGATGCCAAAATATCCAACCTCTATTCTAATTTCAACTCAACCTTTTATTCCATTCCAAATGTTGAGTTACGGTTTCTTTATCTGTAACTTCTCTATTGACGATGTAGTTTTCTCCAATCCTTTTTGTTTGAGTTTAATTATAAAACTTATTCAGCGTGGAAGTAATCTCCTTGCAAAGAAAATAGACTCTGTTGTTTTATTTGTATTATCAATCGTCTCTCATAATAGTTAAGTCGTGGTTTTTCATAAACAATTTATAATATCTTGTAATTATGTCCAGGATCAACTTCTGAATCATTTCGAGAGACGTAGAGCGTTAGGGTTAGAGATGAACGGTTTATGCTCTTTGATGAGATTATACATTTCTTGTTACAGAAGACATTGAGAAATCTCTGCAAAGCACAATTCTAGCGGTTTCATCTCAAATATCTGAATTCCATTATTATTTTTGATAAACACATCTGCACCATATCGCTGAGATTATGGAGCCATAATATTGACCATGTTGTGATAGACAAAGGGTATCCACAGAGATCATCGTCCAATAATCATTTTAATGGAGATCGCCATCCTTCTTGGATCCATTATGGATCCATAACATTGACCATTGTGTACATAACTAGCACAGCGGCCCAAAGGTTTCTGCTGGTAAAATTCAATAAAATCCTTGGTTCAGTAAATAATCAAAATAATCAATTGAATTTACATTAAACTAGTTAAGAATTAAACTAGAATATGAAAGGATTGGAATTAAGTTTGTTAATCATTTGAATGTGATAATTAGATGGTCATATAGTAATTTTTTAATCATATTAAGTAAATGTTAAAAAGTAAAGTTAACTGATACCTTCAAAAATGCAAGAAAGTTATTAACATGAGATTTCATTCATTGATTTGGAAAAACAATCAAAAATATGCCAACATCTTCAATTAATAACCATAAAATTGAAATTTATAATTAAAAAATGATTAAATGTACCCATCTCCAATAGATATATGCCTTTAAACTTAATTAATGAAAAAAAATGCTATATAAATTTGAAAAAAACCTATTTATTAATGAACTCTAAAATCTACTGCAATATCATAAGTTAATAAACTAGAAACTGACAATCGATTCAAGCTGGCATTAGTTTAAAATTGCAACAGTTCCTCAATATTCAAGGAGAACCCACTATCCATCGCATATGATACTAGAAGTCGACTTTTCATATAATGAATATTTGGAAGGCCTGATATCCTCATCAATGATTTTTCTTTTATCTACCCCCAGTTTGCACTCATAAATAATTCTGATAACGCTGTTCTGGCAGCCTTAGATGCAATATCTTCTGCCCTGATCAGAATGATAGTGTTGCACGGCATAATCCGTACATTTATTAGATTGGGATTTTGGATTATGATTGAGATCGACCTTTCATTTCTTCATGCAGAATTAAATTCCAATATTCATGTGTTTTAATTTTTTGGTTAGCTGTTTTATAGAATGTTTTTTTAGTATTATATAAATTTATATGAATTACTATTTTTTGTTATTCAAAATTCATTTTTGAATGTAGAAATGGATTCAGCATGCTGAAAAATTCCAGAAATATTAAAAAATTACTCAAAATCTATCAATCCAACAATTTCTAACCAAATTTCAAACAAATATCTAAAAAAAAAAAATCATTATTTAGTAAAACCTTTAATCCACTGTATCAATACTATTAAACATTTATTGTCAATATAAAACTTCCAAATGCTCCATTTTTAATCTCATTGTTGCCCCGAGAGATCCAAGGGATCCAGAGTTTCTTTAATCAATGGTTGATATCGATTTCAGGGTTAGACCCCCGCGAACTTTAATCTTGATAAGTGCACTAGAAAGATCCAAAGGTTTGTAGTAGCTTTTGATCGACGGTCGACAAAGATTTAGGATGTGAAACTTCAATATGATTAACGTTTGCGTGTACCTCTGAAAGCTCTGCAAAATAAAACTAAGCTCGTTAAATACTCTTATAAATGTTTTTTATGGTTTTTTATGGTTTTTTATGTTTTCCCATTTCCATTCCATTAAATGTTTGTGGATATTACGAATTAATATTTACATGTATATTAGATATACAATACCATTGATATTATTCTGGGAAGGATATGTCAAATCTATGGGATATTATTAATAAAAAATTAATATTTTAGGTAGGATATATTCAAAATAAATATGATATTATGCAACTATATTATTTTTATTCTGATTATTAGTTCGTGTCATGGGATTATAGCAATGAGTTTGTTTTTGATGTAATATTAATTTGTTTTTTATCATAAATTTGTATATACAATGTAATGTTTAACATAGGAAAACAAATATATATTTTTGGATATAATAAAAATATTTGTGTTTTTCATTTCTAATTGGTTGATAGAAATGAAGTGTTATTGGTGTTTCCTCTTAAGAAGTCACAAGTTCAAATCGAGAGGGGGGTAGAGTATGTATACCTAGAGACTAATAATTCAAATATTCTCTTCAAATAATGAGCTATTTTATTTATACATCAAAAAATATAAGATTTGTTGTTAAATTTGTGCAATAACAAGAAAAATAATAAATCCAATGATTAAACACAAAAAAAACCATAGCATTTTGTAGAAGATAAAAGCTCCACCTCTAATTGCTTTCAACAATATTTAAAACCAAAGATTATTTTAAGATAACTAAAATAAAATCCTTAAAAAAATTAAAAGAGAATTTTTAAAAAATTATAAAAATAATACAAATGTTGTATCAAGTCTAATCATTCAGATAAGAATTGTTTTAATATGTATAAAGATCTTGAAAACTATAACCATGCAAAAGCTATGGAAAATCAAGCTTCAAAGGAGAAGAATGTCACTTTTGATACTTTTCTTCTCAATATACGAAGATTACCATCCGTTTTGTCATGTATAGGATTTCGGTTCTTCTTATCATATGAAAAGTAAATATTCTATACATACTTCTTACCAGAAAGATATGCATTCAATTTAAATTATTTATATTTATTATGGGAGTGATCTTTTATTTCTTGGGTTAGGAAATGTGGGTGTTATAAATAGTGAATCCAAATATGTGTTTTACATAAATGGAATGTAAACCAATTTGTTCTTTATTTATTATGATTTCTAATGATTTTGAAGTTCATCAATATAAGGATATATATAATGGTTTTATAATTGTTTCATGATTTTATTGATGATGGTGGTTTTTACATATTTTCTTAGATACGCAAAAAAAAAAAAACCTTTTATGCCTTGGTTTCTAATGTTAATCATGAGAGCAAATTATGGAATGAAAGTTTAGGTCACTTGAATTATGGAAATTATTGTTGATGAATAAATTGAAGATGGTAAAAGGATTACATGTTAAGGGTGTTTGTGAGATTTGTGTACTTTAAAAGCATCATTTGGAAACGTTTTGTAGGGACATTGATTGACAAATTGAAGAAAAGTTGCAACAAATTCATAGTGACATAAGTGGACCTCTCAAAACTCTTTTATCATGTGTTGTGTATTTTATAACCTTTTATTGATGATTTTAGTAGGTGTACATGGGTCTATTTCTTGAAGCATAAAAGTAAATCTTTTGTGATTTAGAATGGATCGTTATATTATTTTTCATCTATTTTAGTCCTTTCCAAGTGGAAAAATTGGAGCTATTGGCTTGTGGGTCCATTTTAGGGGTGTCACCACACAATCTGTCACCCAAAAATGTAAAGTCCTAAACACCTACGTGAAGACTTGTGGAACTAAGAGCTTGGCCATTGTCACCTCAACAACTCTCTTCTGCACTTTAGACAAAAGATGGACCTGAGTCAAGGGGGATTCCCTATGGGTTACTAGGCTCATTTTGTGTAGTATAGAGTGGAAACAAAGAGAGATTAGCAAGATGGAACAAAAGGAAAATGGAAAATGTTTTTATGTTTTGGGGGTCATGATGAATGAAAGGTAATCTAGTGCCTTATTGATTGGGCTATGGCCCAGTCATGCATGCAATCTAAGAGTAATATTCTACTATAGGGTTAGGGGCTATAGGAAACCAAATTGACAATCTCTATAACATCCCTAACTTGGAAAACAAAATATTACAAGATTATAAGGGAAGTGACTCACTAAGAGGAGCTCCACAACCAAACTAATATAGAAGCGGTTAAGATTTTATTTACAGTGGATATTTAATAATTTAAAGCCCTCCTCTATTAGACAAGGTGTAATATTTTACTCACAATGATGTTTAGGGTTTTAACTCCTCTTTGAGGCAAGGAGCTCTTGCATTTAGCTTTGAAAATCTAAACCTGCAAACAAAGATCTATCAATGGTGCACCTAGAAAATTTGTCACACATAAAAAAAAATGTGCTAGTAATCAACCATAAATTAGACAGTAAATATACCTTCATTCCAATTCCTAGAGCTAATCTTTCACATAAGTTCTTTCATTGATCGACTCTGAAGTTGCAAATGGAGAGAGAAAACCCTTATATAGGTTTTAGATCTAACTCATAATACAATAAACAATAAAGCATTTTCCTATATCCATTATTTATCCAAGGGAAAATGATAAAATAATCATCTCTAACCTCCTCAACAAACTTCTTACTCAAAATAGACAAGATTTTGTTGAGATCCATTTTTTCCTCTAGGAGGTTTGAATCAATTTTCAATGAAGCTCTTATCTAACTCCAATATACAAGTCAACAATGAATAAAGAAGGAGTTAGTTACAACAACTTTCTAAATATAGATCCAAGAGATGAGAGTGCTTGCTTAGTTTAAGAAATAGACCAAGTCTAAGCTCAAATAATAGCAAGTGCACCCTTCTAGAAGTGTCCCATGTGTGAGATAAGCACACATGAAGTGGAATGACCTCAATAAATGATCACGGGATTTGTACATTTGATCTCCTCTAATCAAGCCATGAATGAATGTGCAAATAACCAACCTCATCCACACATGTGACTAGTAGACAAGTTTGATCCATGAGATGAGATGTAGAATGAGCTAATACATGTCCAAGTGGTATGTGTGGATGATCCCAAGGTAGATGTAGTGGTGGAGGACCAAATAGATACAAGAATAAAGTGGACACCCTCATGGAGAAGTGTGCTAGGTGAACTCATCCAAATGCATGAATAAATGTGTCATCCAACTACTCAAGTGGGAATGTCCAATAAAATGGCATGGAAACATGTGCAAGGCATCCTCAAGCCCTCATCAAGATAATAGATGGCTAAAGTAGTAGAGCATGTTTCCCCCTCACATGATATGAGGAGATTATATGGGTAACTAGTACCAGAGCTGCCCTTCTAGCAGTGTGGTGTTTCAGTTCATGTGAGCACTCTTTCTCATCTAATTAAAAATTATACTTGTTCTTTCTAGTTCTCCTCTAGCTATATGATGATCTCACCTCTCAATGGGATTGGCTCATTTTCTTTCAAATGCCTCATCCATGGTATATCATCTCGTATTTCATACACCTCAGATGATATATGCATTTACAGATGGTACATAATACTTCCACACACATGTTGCTAGGTTCTCTTGGTTTACTTTGTTTACTTCAGTTGATCTACTATGGTTTCATCTATTGGTTTCTTGCTTATACATGGTGTTGATGTTTTTTATGTGGGTTGTGAACATGTTGGACAACAGTGTAATCTAATAATGCATCATAACCCTTTAAGTTTTTACCTTTTTGTTAGGGATACCATGGTGGGTCATAATTGTCTTCTAGATAAGTGTCATCACTTCTTGAGTCATGTACTACTAAAGAACTAGGTGGAATGTAGCATGTTTCATATCCCAACCATACTTAACACTTTCCATATTCCCCATTCACTTACATACCATTCATCATATTTCCCTTCTTATGATTAACTTGTCATAAGTCATTCATCAAGGTACTAAGCAAAGGAATGAAGACCTATCTGTAAGAGCATCAAAGTCTAAAGAGTGAAAGTGCTCAAGGTAGTTGTAGCCATAAAACAGTTAAAAATCAAAAAATAATAATGCTTGAGCTATGCCACCTCACTAAAAGGCCCTTATCCCTAGTCCTATGCTTAACAATGCATATCCAAATAAAAGGACTAAGAAAGAAAGAAAGAAAGAAAGGAAACATAAAGGAAAAGAAAAAGAAAAAGAAAGAAGGGGTACTAAAAAACGGTGTCAAGGTGGTAACTCAAAGCCTAGTGCACCCTCGTGAAGGCCATCATGGAAGAAATGAAAACCCTTAGCTCTTGAAAGCTAGCAAAAGAAGACCTACACATCATCTATGACTATAAAGATTGACTCATGAAGTTTCCCCTTTCCCCTTCCACATATTATCCATCATATAACCTACTTCTAACTTAGCAATTTAGGACATGCCTCTTGGTCTTAAGAGTGTCACGTGTAATAGAGGTTAATGTTGTTCCCACCATGGTTGAACTTAGCCTAAAGTGTAAAAGTTAAATGAGTTGTTGAAAGCTAGAAAATGTTACTTGTATGTTTACTACCTAATGACACATATATCAAGGCATGACTCATCACTATAGGTGGGCACCTTGCATTGGGATCCATGTACTTGCATTGGGGGTTGCATTTGTGCCTTGATATTTGTGTATTATGCCTCGAGATTTGTGTATTTGTATTAGGATCCATGATATTGCATTGGGATATGTGATACTACCTTGGGATCCATGTACCAACATATGGACATAAATATCTTCATTAAGATCCCCAATATTTTTGTGGGATCCATGAAACTACATTGGTATCCATGTATTTTCATTGTGATACATGTACATTCATTGGGATATGTCACTACATTGGAATCTGTGATAGTGCATTGGACAATGTGACAGGGACTCCACATCATCACATGTTCCACCTAGATCATCTTGTGGGAGGGTGCACCTTCCTCTTGGAGAGATTCCCTCACATGTGTGGGTTTGTTGAGTTAGTTACACCATCTTGGACCATACGTGTGAGTTGGTTGGAGTTGTTAGAGGTGCTTATGAGTTTGTTAGATTTTGTTGGAGCTTGTTACACTACTTTGGACCATTTCTTGTGGTAGTTGAGGTGGCTATTGAGTTCATTAGATTKTTTTTTTAAGGTAGCATAGCTTTAGGAGAAATTATCTTTTGACAAAGTGTCATGTCAAATCAACACCCTTAGATGCAGAATGATCATGGGTATTTCCAAAATGTGGTCATAATAGAAATTTAGGAAAAAATGGCATAGTTATGGTGTTTTTAAATCTTTTGCGGGAAAATTATCACCACATTTTGACCACTTGACGTCCCACTTCTTGCACTTGATGCCACACGTGTGGGTGGTTAGTGAACATTTTGGAGGGTGCACTTGTGACCATTCATACTCTCATGAGGTGGTTTTGAATATGGTTTTGGAGGGCACCCACTTGTTTGAGTTGTTTATGCTATCCCACATTATTATATTGTATTTAGACACCATCATTTCTAGTTTATTAGAGAGTTTCTATTTTGAAGCTAGGAGGTTAGAGATCTATTGTATTTTATTCACGAGGTTGTTAGGTTATTTTCTTATATAAAAAGCATCTTCCTCATTTGTAAACTTGTTTGAGAATAATTAGAAAGACTCTTGCTCATATTGTCATAAGCTATTGCAATATCTTGTCTTGTTTGAGGGTTTATTCTAGGGTGAATTGGAAGACCTTGTTTATTGTAGGTATCTTGGAGCGAGGAACTACTACAAATCCAAAGGGGCACCATGCAACATTAGAGAAGTCTGCAAGGTATAATTAACTCTTGCCTTATGTTTTATGATCATTCATATTTAATTTAGGGCATTGAATTTGGACATCTAGGATTTTTAGTGTTTGTTTTAGACTAGACATAGAGTTCACTTTGTAGTACTTAGATTTGGATTCATATTTCAAGTGCTTGAAATATTCAAGTGTCTTTGGTGGGAGGCTTACAAGGAAATCTTTAAATGGTGCTTGTGACCCCAACACTTAAGACATATGAATATAGCCTTCAAACATGACTAAGTGTTCCCCATAGCTCAAGTGGAGGAAGGCATTGGTCTAATCCTTTCTTTTTTTCAACCACAAAACTTTGAAAATTTTCCCTTTTAATTTGTTTTTCTTGCAAACTAGGGTTTGTTTTTCTTGTAAACTAGGGTTTGTTGAGCTTTTTTTTGGGGATCTAGATTGCTTTTCCCAAGTTAATCAAGCTAACGATTTAGATCTAGTAATTGACTAGAGTTTTTACTACAAATAGTTTAACTTCATGATTAATAACCTTAAACGTTTGTTTTTGCACTTCTCTCTTGATCTAGTCAAAATAAATGTCGGTAAGGAAGAGTAATTTGGGTATAGTTGTTCTAACTTCTATAGTTTGGATGGATGGATATAAGTGATACATGACAAAATGGACTAGAATGATGCTCTAACTAAGCCAACAATTTCATGTTTTATGTCTATTTCACGATCTGGAAGTTATCATTTGGTTAAGGATTGGAGCAGATTTGGCACTCGTCTCTTGAAGTTTAAACTTGATTCATGGTCTAATCACACTAATACACCAAATCGATGCTTGATAAGGCTGAATGACTAGCTCTTTTAGTCTAACATTGAACTCTTATTGGCTGGAATATTTATGTGATTGAAGGGTTTGGTTTAAATCTGCACATCCACATTCAAGATATTAGATAACCTCTCTTTTCATTTGAGTTTTCATACTTTTATAATCTGATGCACTTAAAACTTTAATATAGTTTTGAATGTGTCTCCAATGCTACAAGATATGGCTCATTACCATTGCATTTCAATGCTAGTTGGTTGATGTTGATAGATCTAAATTCTGTTCTTAATACTTGTCTAAAGAGAAATTCATAATTGCAAGCACGTGGATGCTATTGGAATCTTGATAAACTGAGCATAACCGATTTGATTTACACACTCTTTGCATCTAATTAAATAATATCATTTGATATGATTCATTTCCAACATACTTTTCAAGCAATGGTTTCACTGTGATATGAGTTATTGGGCATACATGAATCCATGGTGGTAAAACGTACATCATTAACAAATAAAGAGTTTATTTCCTAAGTTCACAGTTTGACTAATTGATCCATAACTCACCCACATTTGGTTTGATTAAATCTGAAGTTTATTTCTTGAATGAGTTATATGATCAATCTAACTCACAAATCTAAATTTGCTGGTGAAACTTGCAATCTGGAAACACTATCTTAGACCAGTGTGGATGGCTTTAATCTCATTAAGGAACCAGATCTGCATTTACAAACATCTCTTATGGTTCACTTGTACATGGTTCATTAACATAAATGCTGGCTTATGCTAAGAACGTTCAGCTCTGAGCACATCATAATTAATTCTGCATTCTGGAATCAATATTATAGTCATATGGATGTCGCTCTTGGTTCAATGTTACATGGTTATAACACTCTTTTGTGAATGGTTCACATGCATCTTGAAGTGTAATTATGAATCTGATATTTGAGTAGTGTATTGTGGTAAACTAAGTGAATAGGCCAGCACCTTAACCATTTTAAAACTATCATATTTCATTTCCAGCATTCTATACACAAGTTTGGATCAAATTTTCTTGGTGGTTTATTTCTTAATCCCTGCTTTCTCGGTAATAAGCTTGTGGAATTGGAAGCTTTGTGATACATTGGTGTTGATCTAACAAAAAAATTGCATGCTCTTTCACACTCTTCTCATGTAAGGAAAACTGATTGTTTGGTTAATCACATTAATAATCAACCTAAGCTAATACCACTCCCATGCTACAACACTTTGGTTAGGTTGACTTTAGGGACCCCAGGCTAGGAACCCTTTCTTCTTAGTCTAAAGTGAGATGCAAGGCTACGAAGGTGACAATGGGTGGCTTGTCTAGTAGTTGTATCTAGGCTCTCCCATTGTGGTTAAGACTTTTCCGTTTAGTGAGAGTTTGAGTAGTGACATTTTGGTGTCGTTGTCGAGGACAAATTCTATTACCCCAAGTTTAGGATTCCTTAGATTCAATTTGATGAGCATTGAGTTCATTGGCAATCAAAATTTAAGCTCATCTGGCGACTCCATGAAGGGAAGAAGCTCTTTTTTCCTTATAGATTTTGAAGACTTGTTTCTTGTAGGGTGAAACAAACAACATTGTGAAGGAAATCAAAGGTTCACCTTGTTGACTCCACTCTACATCATTGGTATGAAGTATGCTTAGATTTTTCAGGATTAAAATAAAGAAGTATGGCTCCATTTTGCAAGGAGTTGGAAGCCAAATTGTTTGCCCCTTTAGATTTATCATGCATCCATGGATACCAACATGAGTCCAATTATAAGCTATGGAATAAGCATGCTCCATGATTCCTTGGAAATAAAATTCTTGCTTCAGAATTTTCAACATCTTTCATTAGATTTATCATAGATTTTAACATTGTCCATGAAGATGTGATGATGAAAATGTTTCCCTTATCTATGAAAGAAAATGTGAGAGCATGGTTCTGTAATCTTATCCCAAGAGAAATACTCTCATTTTCATGTTTCATCGTAGTCTTTCAAGAAGTTTGGATGGTTGATGAAGACCATATTTAAGGTTTAGATAATACATTTGTTTGGGATATGATTTGTGATGAAATGAGAAGGAAACTTGATAATATGATGCTTGCACATGAAAAAGACCTTTCAAGTCTTGGGTGAAATAAAGTGTAAAAATGAGGCATTAATTTTCTTACTTTAGTGTGCTAAAGAAAGATATGGAGTACTAGATGAAGATCTTTCTCATGCTTCAATTGAAAAACAAAAGGCTCAAGACTATTTAAAACCAATCACATGAAGAACACATGGATGAAGAAGAACAAGAGCAACCTCATTAGTCCTTTGAAGAGGACTTTTATGAATACCAAGATGGTGAGAACATCCAAACTGATGTTTTTCCTCCACGTGAAGATAAGGGTTTGGTGAGTTTCACTCATTTCCAAAATACAAAATTTTGTCATACATTCTTTCATGATTTGGAGAAAGAAGAGTTTGAAGAAAGACCTTTGGTTTTGGTCAATCATTGATTTGATGAAGAATATGATGGCCATGAGATTGAAAATATTGATGATCTTTTCCATATTGAAAGGCATAAATGAAATACAAGTTGTTTTTATTTTGATAAGAATCCTACTTATGATACAGATGATGATGGTTCTAGGGTCAACATTACAAATTTTTGGTCTTATGAATAGCCATATTTTCTCCCTAATGAAGATGATTTGGTAGTGCACAAAGAGAATTTTCATGGCCAACCAGACTTTAAAAATTTCCAGCCATGTGTGTCCTCATATTTCATTCTTTACACATACAAATCTATCCAAAAATGGTGTCATGAGTGTATGTATTATTTTGGATCTCATTGTTATTATCATTCTCCCTCCTTATTTTCTATTAAGGGCAATAAGGAAGTACAACAACTATCTTGCAAACTCCTGTTTGAACCGCCTTCAAAGTCCCTCATTGAAGGGTCATGATGATGGGTTGCCCCATGCTTGTGTCAAAGGAGATACTTATATTAGCCCCGTCAATCATTGGATAGACTATGTTTGCAGTAATATGTGCCAGCCTTGGCATGCTTTGGGT
Source organism: Picea sitchensis (assembly GCA_010110895.2). NCBI lineage: Eukaryota > Viridiplantae > Streptophyta > Pinopsida > Pinales > Pinaceae > Picea > Picea sitchensis. The sequence goes on along the minus strand of SNQJ01S0023899.1, from coordinate 34,719 downwards.
ATCATTTTTCATAACAACAAGCTTACTTCGGATTTGTGCCAATTTCTCATAAGGATTCTAGCCTATGTTTGTTTGATGATGGAAGTGTCCTTGTTTTAGCTTGTAACCAAACACTAGGGAAATCTTCATGGCGTCGATGATCTCATCACACACTAGCTTTATTATTTCACCTAACATCCTTGGTGCTAGGTTAGCTTTGTAGGACTAGAAAAATAAGCTCCTTTGAGCAATGGTTTAGAATAATTGTGTGCTTTTCATTCATGCATTGCTTTGATTTCCTTAGAGTAATGGTTTCCTTTACTTTTCATGCATTTTCCTTAGATTAATTGTGTTCTTTCTTTACACACGTTGACTTAGACCTAGAGAAATTTTTTGATTTCCTACAAAGATTTGGTTTTATAGGATGGTTAGCTAGGGTGGTAGAATTTCCTTATTTTAAACCAACTTAGACCTGTCCAAGATTCTAGCAAACTTCATGAAGAAAATTTGGTGTTGAACTTGAAAAGAAGAATACTTATCATAAGGTAATTTACTTCAAAATATATATCGTCATGAAGCTGCTCTTATGCGACAAAGGCTACCTTGCAGAGGATGGCTTCTTGGATAATTTTAAAGTTTTGTAAATTTAATTACGGTACATTTAATATAACTTTTCAAACTTAAATATCAAAAAAAGAGACAGATCAAGAATTATTACAAGAAAACCATCAAACAAATGATTCAATAGATCTTAATGCCCGAAAAATTCCTTTGCAGATATATTTGTGCTTGTCAAAAGCAACCAAAAGAGAATGGTTTCCAATAAAACAAGGGTATCTTGCACTACTTGATTCTAGCATCATGCAAAATCACTGGTTTCGGATGTGGAATAAAAAATGATCCAAGCATTTTCATTTAGGAGTTGTCAAAAAAGTAGGTTGGGAAAGAAAACCTCGGGTGAAAACAAAACCCAAAAAAATCATTGGCACCATCGATGAAGACCAGTGTAAAGGCCACGCTTGGCCAAATCAGCGACTCTATTAATTCAATTATCATATGCTGCAAAAAGCTCAAAAGTTCATTATAAAAGAATGACATAAAGTTCCATTTTAGGAATGACATAAAGATGTTTGCAGACTCCAAGCAAAAGAAAACCAATTGTGAATTTATTTTATTGAGGGTGCTTCAAGAAACACACTCCAAAGGGCTGCATCACAAAGAGAAGACTTACTTCAGCTTAGGTGCCAACTCTGAAGGATAAATATTATACAAAGTGTTCAGGAGTTGCACTTAGCATCATTCCATCCAAGTGCAGTATACCACAGCAAGAATGGAACCCTAGTGGATTGTTTAATACTCTGTCAACCTCACCCATTGTGAATTTACAATACTGGCCACTCACCCATTGGTGAATTTACAAGCTGCTTACTGCTTTGTCAACTAGGGTTTGTCTTTACCACGCATTGACCTTTAAGTTTCAACCGCTATGTAAAGTGTTTGTTGTTGTTTTAGGATAGCCACCAGTTCAGGAACTTCTTGCCGATTTGTTATGGTTGCACTTCCACCTTAGGTGCTCTAGCTACGTAGTTTTAGTAACCAGTAGTTAGCACATGCATACTAAAAATAAGTACAATACACCTAAAGATTTTTACAGCTAAAAATGGACAGATCTAAGAGACTAACATTACGCATTTATGCATGTGTATTTTTGGTCAACATGACCCTCGATAAAACCCCTGTGAAAACCAGCTTTGGGATATATTTCTATATAATGATGATTAAAGTAAGAGATACAAACAAGTAATGAAAATACAATGGAACTCCTCAGATACATAGCAAGATCCTCAAGAGCCTTGCCACAAGAACCATAGAAAGAAGTGCCCAAATTGTGGTGTGCCCTCTCCATTTGTTGCCCTCTATACTGAATTGAAGTGCCCTAGCTCATCTGGAACTCAATGAAGAAATTCCTCCACAAGAATATCCTTACTTGTGCTGCCTCTCCATTGAAACTGTCAGATCTTGAATCCTCCAAGCAGATTTGCTGCCAGTCCTCTCAACTCATTTTCCCTCCTCCAAGCAGAAATGATTACCATAAATAAATTGATCCATAATATGAATGTCTCTCTCCACATAAGCAATCGCCCAAGATCTCCTCTCCTTATGCATCAGATCTCATCTCAACTGACAAGACCTCCTCCTCTGATGATAAAATGAAGGAAACAGACGCGCCTCCTCCTCAAGATGTGCCCTCCTCCATGAAAATGATATCTCTCAGAGATGGAAGTTATGGCTCCATGGAAATGCTCTACATGCAAGCTCATGTCCAACCTTAAGCTCCTCAAGCCTCAAGGGTTTTTCTCAAACCCGCATGAAGTGCAAACCCTCTCCTACTCAAGATTTGCCTCTCTCCAAAATCAAGCATTCCCTCCTTTAGCCTCCCTCATGTCAACCCTAAAAATATCAATGGCCTAGGATTAGATCTAGCCAAGTCTAATCAATGGGTGAGATCAACTCCATTAATCTCAACAATTAAGGAAACCCACTTTCCTTAGTTGTTTTGTCTATTAATTCACCCACATTGTGAATTAATTGTCAGTTTAATGACTTAAGTGACATATTTCAATTTTTGACTTAAAACTCTAAGTCGTAAAGTGAAATTAGAATCATAGCAAAGTACAAGGGTAATAGTCTTCCCCTTTTTTTTTTTTTTTTTTTTTTTTTTTTTTTTTTTTTTTTTTAATTTAATTTTTAACACTCCCTTTTACTGAGGAAAGTGCTCGTCACAACCAATCCGTCCCTGTAGAGGACATTGTTTCCTCTTGGCATATGCTTGGTGAGTATGTTTGTACCTTGATCATTGAAAGTAGTCTTTGTCACAGATTTTCTCAATCTGTGTGACCTATATATGGAACTGGCTCTCCATCTATCCAAGGTCACTTAGATCTCGACATCACATCGGAGATCTCCACCTTGGTCTCCCCAATTAAGGATTTCTCCTACTCCGGCCTCTCACCAGAGTGTCTATTCTTGGTATCTCACCATGAGGCCTCTTGGTCTTCTCACCAAGAGCTCTAACTTGGCCTCTCGCTAAGTCACTTCCACCTAAAGTGGATCCAAAACCTAATATGCTCATCTCGGTTATGTGTGGCTCAAGCCTCCGTGGTGCCCCGCTACTCCTCCAACCTCTCGATGACCGGGTTGTAGCACCAAATTCTATCTCCACTACCGCTTCCGCCAAACCTGTATTATACTGGTGGATCAATCACCCACTGAAGATGTCCAGTGGACACTGAAGTCCGATCTCTCCTCTCAATCATTGTTGTGTGTCACCGGTTCTACCGGAATCCTCGGTTCCCAACTAATGTTGGAAGGTGTAATAGCAGATAAAGTAGTAAGGAATGCACACTCTCTAGCAAACTGATCAATGAACTCTATCTCCTCCGCTGTCGCTGCTGACCCATCCCCGTTGCTTCTTCTTCTTGGGACACTCAGCCTTGCATAGTGACCCATCTCTCTCCACAAGCAAAGCATCTCACTGCTCATGTCTCTCCTCTACCCATCACGCTCTCTCCCTCCCTCAAGGGTGGGGTCCCAAATCCTTGGGACCTTGGATGCCGACCTCCACAATCGGTTCTTTGCCTTGTCCAAAGAGCAAGGTTTCGGCCACCAAAGAATCGGTTCTGCTGTTGTTGTTGTTGTTGTCCGTAAGCCTTCGGGCCGCAAGCTTCCACTTCCTCCTAGACTAAGTCATCCCACACCTCTTCCATGTAGGCATAACCTCCCTGGAAACAATGTCGCGTATGAATGGACCCCAACATTTGGTGAAGCTATTCATAGCTTGCCTCACCAAAGAGTTAGGGTTCAACCTCTCCAACGACTTCCAACTCATCTCTGATCTGAGTGTATCTGTCAAGGAATGAAGTAACCGACTCAACCTCGAGCATGCGAATGCCCCTAAGTCAATCATGAAGAACCATCTCCCGGTCCTCATTAGAGTTTCATAATAACTTGGTACAATATGCTATCTCGTATGCACAAGTCTTCCCAACCAAGTGGGGAATAATGTGATCTCTCACAAGATCACATATGATCCTCTTTGCCTTGTTGTTCTTCTCCTTCACTACTTCCTCCTGAATTCTGCTACCAAGACGGGAGCAGTGACAGGAATAGGAGGAAAAATTGCCTCGACTATGTCCCATAGCTCGAGGTCCTCTAAGACAAAGACCATCCTCGCCTTCCAAGGCGACCAATTGCTAGCCCCGGCTAGCCTGACCTCCACACGCATCTAAGATACTGACATGTTTGTCAACTGTGCTCACTCTGATGCTCCCAATGCAAAGGAACGTTGCCTCACTCCTGTCAACACAGGTGTGAAAATAGGCAAACGACTACATGACCCCACTCATAATCTCTAAGTGTGAAAAGAGGTAGTCACTACAACCTCACTCCTGTCCACGCAGGTGTGAAAAGAGGTCGTCACTACAGCCTCACTCCTATCCACGCAGGTGTGAAAAGAGGTTGTCCACAAGTGTCAAAAAACTGCCCAATTGTCCTCTGCAAAAATCTGCCCTCTAACAACCACTGAATGAGTCAATGGTTGTCCTCAAAAATCTGCCAAGAAGATGTATATGACAGCCAACACATATGTTGTCCAAACTGCTCAAAAATCAGCCACCTCAGCTCTGATACCATGTGAATTTTCAGGTCCTATCAAGCTTGTCAACTGGGTCTCTTTGACCACAGATTGACTCTAAGTTTCAACTGTTATGTAAAGTGTTTGCTACTATTTTAGAACAGCCAACAATCCAAGAACTTCTTGCTAATTTGTTACGGTTGCACTTCCAATTTTAGGTGCTCTAGCATGTAGTTTTAGTAACCAGAAGTTAGCACATGCATACTAAAATAAGTACAACACACCTAGAGATCTTTACCGCTGAAAATGAACAGATCTAAGAGACTAACACATGCATTTTTGTACACAGGTATTTTTGGTCAACATGGCCCTGGATAAAACCCCCTCTGGGGAAAACTAGTTTGGGATATATCTCTATATAATGATGATTAAAGCAAGAGATACAACAAGTAATGAAATACAATGGAACCTGTATGCATAGCAAGCTCCTCACGAGCATTGCCACAAGAACCAGAGAAAGAAGTGCCCAAACTGTGGTGCGCCCTGTCCCTTTGTTGCCCTCTGTACTGAACTGAAGCGCCCTAGCTCATCTGGAACCCAATGAAGAAATCCCTCCACAGGAATGTCCTCTCCTGTGCCGCCTCTCCATTGAAACTGTCAGAGCTCAAATCCTCCAAGCAAATCTGCTACCAGGTAGTTGCCAGTCCTCTCAACATGTGCGCCCTCCTACAAGCAGAAATGATAACCAGAAATAAACAGAGCCAGATCCTGAATGTCTCTCTCCACAGAAACAAGTGCCCAAGCTCTCCTCTCCCTATGCATCATATCTCATCTCAATCTGACAAGACCTCCTCCTCTGATGAGCAAATGAAGGAAACAGAATGCGCCCTCCTCCTCAAGATGCACCCCTCCTCCATGAAAATGCTCCCTCTCAGAGATGGAAGCTATGGCTCCATGGAAATGCTCTCCATGCAAGCTCAAACCAACCTCAAGTTTCTCCTCAAGCTCTCAAGGGTTTTACTCAAACCCTCATGAAGTGTGCCCTCTTTCTCCTCAAGCTCTCAAGGGTTTTACTCAAACCCTCATGAAGTGCACCCTCTTTCTCCTCAAGATTTGCGCCCCTCTTCTCTTCTCCAAAAATCACAAGTGAAGAATGAGTCTCAAAAATATCTTTAGCCTCCTCATGCCAACCCTAAAAGATCAATGGCCTAGATTAGATCTAGCCAAGTCTAAACCCACTTTCCTTAGTTGTTTTATGTCTATTAATTCACCCACATTGTGAATTAATTGTCACTTTATGATTTAAGTGACATATTTCACTTTTGACTTAAAACTGCCTAAGTCAAAGTGAAATTAGAATCATAAAGTAAAGTACAAGGGTAATAGTCTTCCCCCTTTGTGCTTAGAGACTCATAAGCACATGGGGACCACTTTCCAAGGTACCCAAATCTCAACACCCATGAACCAATTCCCCTGTTGGCAACTATTTGTGATTTGATGAGCATATTGAAAAATTAAAAAATAAAGCAGAAATAAGACTGTATAAAGTTGTTCTTTCTCCTGAAGATGGGCGATAACCCAATTGACGGGCAAGAAAATCTCATAGGTAGTGACATCAAAATAAACACATTTAGGCCTGTAGGTGAATTGGCAAAGCCACCCTCCTCTATTCCTTTGGGGTTCTGGGAGATCACAGGGCCAAGCCCAAGTGCTCGTAGTGGACTCCTCACGTTAGTGGGGGTTTCCAGCAAGATGGCTGGTTTCGCACACTGCAGGAGGATCCTGGATTTACTGAAAGGTACAGAACCCCAAGTGGCAGCCAGCAGGTAATTTATGACTGAATTTATGACTGCCCAGGGAACTTAGACCAAAGCAATCATGGAGGTCAAACCTCTGACTTGAACTAAAAAATATAAAAAAGCTGTGAAAACCTCCAGTCTGTGAGCTAAAATATATCATTAAGGAACAAACCAAAACTCTTCAATGTATAGATGATATAGTATAGGTTGTTCATTTCCATCTCACAAGATGCCTTCTATCTGAAAATTTGCATTCTGAGCTAAAGCCCATAAAATTCAGAGTACAATAAGATTCAGATAACATTCAAGCGTTCATGAATGTACTTTCTTTACGCCAACATGATGTTCCTACGAAGAAACTCAGATACATATTACATTTTCCAAAAACCGCGAGTATTTGATAATCATGCAATATATGCAAGTTAAATCACGAAAGGCTTGTCCATCCAACGAATACTGCACCCACGGGCTTCCAAGCACTCAATTAGACTACGTGGTAAAATAAACTTTAAGCCTTCAAAAAGCTTGAGTTTCTTTAAACTCTCGCAATCCAGCAGAGCAGATGCAAAACCATTCACTGTTACATTCTTCAAATGAACCAGCTTCATATTCCGTAAGCAACTAAGCCTTGCCAATGTTGACAACCCAACATCTGAGATTGGACAATAAGAGACATTTATCTGTAGAGATACAACAGATTGCAATTGTAAAGGTCATCATCCAACAGATATACCAGGGAACATGAACCAAAAAATTGCATCTCCCTAACACTAAATGTCTTACCTGTCGTAAATTTTGGCATGAGTCGGCTATTGCCAATATTCCTGCATCATCAATGTTGTAGCAACCTTTGACATCCAATGCAACTATCCGCTTACATCCTAAAGCTATTGCAGAAAGACCAGCAGATGAGATGCCAGGACAACCTCGAATTTCAAGGTTATGAAGTTTTTGCAATCGGGAGATAGATTTCATAGAATTATCAGTGACATTTATGCAGTATGAAATATTAATACTCTTTAACCTGGGGCAACCATTAGCAATTGCTTCTAATCCAGCATCACCAGTTCCTACAGATCTGATATAAACCATTTCAACTAGTAAGCTTAAAACATCTTCAAAATTCAGACAACTGAATACTAAAACAAGAATTCAATAAACATATCTTAAAAGTTTATTTTCTAATATCTACAAACACTATCACAAAGATGTAATTGGTGGACTGAAATAATAACATTTACCGGTACAAATTAAGTTCTTGGAGATTTGAGCAACAGGCTCCTATATGGATGATCCCCTCGGCAGATATATTTAAGCAGAATCCTAGATTTAATGTGATCAACTCAGAGCACCTAGAAATGGATTTTAATCCTGCATGAACAGATATGATAAATACAAGAATAGAAGATAATAAGAGAAATCTTTGTAATCTAATAACCCCATTACTATTAAATGTCTTTTTCATATCTAAACAATTTAAGAACCTGTATTGTTTATGCGACAGTCGGTAAGGTCCAGCTCTTGAAGGAAAGGACATCCCTCTCCTAGCATAGTCAAACTTCTTTCCGTCACCAAGCCACAGGATTCCATCATGAAGGAGGAAAGATATCTACACGATGTTGCAACAGCTTTAATAGCAATATCAGTTAGATCACGGCAGCAGGTGAGATCTAACTTGTTCAGCTCTGTACAGCATGCCGCAATTGCAGATATTCCATCATCTGTGACTCCAATGCACTTGCTTAAGCTTATTTCCCTCAGAGACTTGCAACTTTTCCCAATAGACTCAAGTGCAGTGCTAGAAATCATACAGCCATCAAATTTGATTGTTTGTAATCTGTCAAAATGTTGGAAGCTGGCAAGAAGTGCATTTGTAACCTGCAAATCATGAAGTATGAAATTATAAACAGTAGATCACTCTTACCAATCAAGATTACGCAATTTAGTACTTGACAGCCACAAAAGTAAAAGCAACTGTCAAACTTTAATCAGAAACTTACTGGTATGCAATAGGCAAGAGTAAGCTGGCGCAAGCGTGAGGAAACACTTGCAAGGGAAATTATTCCTGTACAGCTGACATTCCGACACTTTGAAACATCAAGTCTCTGTAACATAGAACCAGCTATATGTCACTCCAAATAGAATAGATATTTAAAGGTACCAAGTTACCAATTCTTTTCCAGTCTTTAAAATATCTTTTTTCTGCCAATGCCCAATCAGAAATGAACCCTTGATAAAGAACATATAAGTAGATCACATAAAATTTCTTAAATTGTACAATGCATGCAGCATAATAAATCCTTAATAAAGAACATAACTGTATATCAAGTTAACTACAGCTCAGCAACTTTCCACATAATAGAGAAAACGTGAATGAGAAGATCCACAATTTTTGCAAGAAACAGGAGACAGATAATGAAGAGGGCTTAGCTGCTCCACATTGTAAGAGCTGCTAAAGCATGGAGAGTTTCTTGCGAGCCAAGATTATAGCATACATTTTTTGGTCGAGCTAGCATGTCTTGTCAATGCTTATTTATGCTCAGTTTCTCAAGCACAGTTAAGGCAACTGAATATAACTATGTAAGATATTAGTACTTTTTGTACTGTGATGGATTCATAATAGCAAATGCTTTACTAGCTTGAACCTGTAATTTTCTGGCTACTCTCTATCTTTATAATGATACTAATGAGTCCTTGAAGCATACTCAAGGAACCCACGGACATTCCTATCAAAGGAATTCCATTACAGGCAATCATTTCTATGAATGATACTAACTGACATCGAGAATGATATTCCAATAGGAATAAAACGATCTTCAAAATACATCAAAAGTGTTGATTTTACAGCTTTGGGAGGTATTCCCACTAGAGGCCAAGGTGCCAAGCATGTGGGAATCTTCGTTGGCACCAGTTTAGCCTTTCGTTTCAGTGAAATCGGCCCCGAAATGAGGCCAGTGCCTCATGGGCAAGTTGATGGGCCTTGTGGGTTTGTGATGGGGTTCCACACCCACAAAAGGAGAATAAAATATTATAATTAATTGTTGAGTTTAGGAAGGGCTCCTAAACCCACTCATTGGACTTGTGTATAAAGGAGAGATGTCATTGTGACATTTGATCATTGTGTCATAATGGAGTTA